>PVJH01048414.1:0-10813 GCA_004026705.1 Nesogale talazaci | reverse complement strand
TGAGAAAGGATAATTATTGTTGTCAAAATATTAAGCATTAAAATCTTCCGATTAATGATCCCAAGTATCAGGGAGAAGAAGAAAATGGAGAACTGGACCCCATTTAGCATCATAAGAACTCGACATGTTTTTTAGTATATGAAACCCAGGATTGATTAATGTACAGGGATAGCAAGCAGAAAAGGATTTTGAGGTGACAGGTGTATGTGTGTGTGTGTGTGTGTGTAGGGTACAGGGGTAGTGAGGGTGGGATGTAAAAGGGAACTGATGTCAAGGAGTCCAAGAAGAAAAAGAATGTTGGTAAACACTGTGGAAGCAATTATACAATACTGCTTAATATATGTATCAACTCCCAGTTTTTAAAAGTGTTCCTTTACTTTGGTATGTTGATTTCAAAGGTACCAACTATGTTAATATTCATGTATTTCAGAAAAAGATCTTAACAAAATAAAGAAAAATCAACCTGGTAAGGAAAGAATGTAAAAAGCTATTGATAAATGGCAGCTTCTAGTCTTTTTCTGAACAAAAATTACTTTGGGGGGGAGAGAGAGATAGGATTAAATTACAGAGCCTCAAATAAAGAGTCACTCCTAGAATTCCATTAAGGAAACTAAGAATAGATTGGGTCAGGAAAAGCATTATAACTAAAATAGTAATTATTTTAACAAATTCTGGTATTTTACCAAGAATTCCACCCATTCAAATGTTTTGCAACTCTAATAATTGGTTTATCTGAGAAAGCTTGGACTTCCCTGAGAATTCCTAAATTGATTTTGTCAAGGTTCTGGATGCACGATACCTTGATAAGCGCTCACACTTCTGTCGGCGGCGGGTGTAGTAGTTCTGAATCACAGGGTAGTTGTAGCACAGCCTTGACAACTGCACAGCATCATCTACAATTTTTTAAGAGTTAGGGAAAATGCAAGTAATGTTTTCAAAATATGCCAACAATACTTAAGGGGACATACACTGACATTTTACTGGAAGTTTATAATGTGGAGTAATTCACAGGCCTGCTGATTTAATTAAAAAAAAAAACAACAAAAATCACTACTTATCTTTATCTACCTATGTACAAATGAGAAAAGAAGCCTCTCATCAAGTTTGTAACCAACAAGGATGTTAGCTCAACACCTTAGAAAGGCTGACAAAATAATTTTCTACTCATCTGTACAAATAAAAATTTGAAATAAAATTTATTCAAGTCAAACTCTGAAAAAAAAAAACTATGAAAAATATGATCAACAGCCATTATATGTAGTATTGCAAGCAACTTTTAAATAACAGCTATTATGCTCCATGCTATAAGACATTGGAAGCATTAGTTAAAATTGTGATTTAGTCAAATTTTCTCATGGAAATAAACAAACATGTAAAAGTCAAATTCTCTAATTGTTGCTATTAACAGAAATTGTTAAATAAAAGGGTGTATATATATATATTTTTAAAGGGTATATTTTAAATGATGGCAAGTTATGAGTTAATAACCATGTTAAAAGAGGCCTTTTGTACAAAGAAATCAGCAAGTTAAATAATTTAACAATCAAAATTCTATGCAGGTATATATAGGTGGTGATATTGTTAAATAGATCTCAATAGTTGTGTTTCCTCAAATAATCTTTCCTTTTACTTGCTATTTAATGCAACAAACAAGTATGGACTATCTCCTGTGTAATATCATGCTCTGGAACACTGAAGATACAAAGCAAGGAAGAATATAAGCAAAAAAGGTACAAAGAGAAGAAAATATAAGGGCAGTGAAAGAAGGAAATTGTGACAAGATATAAAGACTATTAAAAATACTTTTAGTGTGTTATTAAAAAGAGTGAAAAAAAATTAAAAAAAAAAAAAAGACAAAGTCAATATTTTACCTAAGCCTTCTGGTAAAAGTCCAGAATGCGAGAACCAAATAACCATTTGTGCATACTGACAGATGAGCTGGGTAACCATATGCTTATTTCTTAAATCCAGCAGACCTGTAAAAGAGAATTGACTATCAGTTTCTTAAGTCTGAGTAAGTCAGCCAGAAATGAAAACCCAAATTGCTCAACAGTTTTCAAAATATATAACTTGCTCATTAAAATGTTTGTTGCTAATTGCCATGAACTCAGCTCTCACACAGAGTCTATGCCCAACAGAGGGAAACACTGCCCAGTCTGAAGGCATCCTCACAATTGTTCCTCTGTTTGAGTCAATTATTACAGTTACAGTGTCAATTCATCTGTCGTGGCACCTTCCTCTTTCTTGCTGTCCTTCTACTTTGCCAAGCATGAGGTCCTTGGTCAGATACTGGTCTCTCCTCGAATGTCCGAAGTGTGTAGATGAAGTCTCACCATCCTTGCTTCTAACTAGCATTCTAGGTGTACTTCTTCCAAGACAGGTGTGTTTGTGCTTCTAGCAGTCCATGGTACTTTCTTTCAATGGTCTTTGCTGGCACCCTAATTCAAATGCATCCATTCTACTTTGGTCTTTATTTCATGTCCAATTTTCACATGCTGATGAAGCTTTAAAAAAACAAACATGTTTTCGGGGCTGAGCCCCAGTGGCGTAGTGGTTGTGCGCAGGACTGCGGCCCACTGGGACAGAGGTTCAAATCCAGCAGCAAGGCTGGGCCTCCTACACCCACCACCAGAGGGCAGTGATGCCCCAAAACCCCAAAAACAAAACAAAAAACCCATGCTTTCTGTCAAGTGCACCTCAGTCCTCAAAAACATCCTTTCCTTTTACCACTTAAAGAGGTCTTGGGCAATAGATTTACCCAATCCTGATCTTACCTCTGACAGTTGCTTCCACAAGCATTTATTGTGGAGCCTACGAAGAAAAAAACCTTGACAACTTCAATCTTTTCTCCATTTATCAATGATGTGACCTACTGGTCAACTTGTGCGGATCCTGCTTTTCTTTGTGCTGTGCTCCATTCGGAAGGGTACATTCTCGGAGCTTCATCAGCATGTGCTTAAAGTCTTCCTCACTTGCCACAAGCAAGGCTGTGTCACCTGCACATTCCTCTAATCCGGATGCCACACTCTTCATATAAAACCACTTCTTGATTATTTGTTCATTATACTAATTGAGTAAACATGGAAAGGAGATACAACTCTGACACATAATACCTTTCCCAATTTTAAACCATGCCATTATTTGGTCACACAACTTTCTTTTGATCCATGTACAATTTCTGTGGGACCACACTAAAGAATTCTAGAATCCCACCCTACTCAAGGCTATCCGTAATTTGTTACGATTCATACAGTTGAATGCTTTTGCAGTCAATAAAATACAAGTACACATCTTTCTGGTACTCTGTTCTTTCAGTCACGATCCAGTTGGTGTTAGCTATGATATCCCTTATTCAACATCTCCTTTTGAATCCAGCCTGAACCTCTGACAGCTTCCTATTATATTTATTTATTTTTGTAAACTAAGCTTAGGAGCCCTACTGGTACATTGGATTGGGTGTTGGGTTGTTAATTGCAGAGTCAGCAAATCAAAACCACCAGCCACTCCTAGGTAGAAAGATAAAGCTCTCTACTCCTGTAGAGTTACAGTCTCAGATACCCACAGGGGCACTGCTATTGTCCGATAAAATCACTGAGTCAGAACTAACTTGATGGCAGTTAAGTGTGGCTTTAGTTTTAAGCTTCCATCTACTTTATTTTGGTCTACAATGACAAAAAGTTAGAAAAAAAATAGCATAATGATTAAAGTAAAAAACTTAGCTACCCTTACATTAGCACCTGCCAAGTAATGATCCAGTAAGAATAAGACACAAGACTTTAAACTTTCCTTAAGTAAAACATAATAAAACACGCATGCTTTTACAAAACAAAGAGCATACCTCTCTCAGTGACCTCTTGTGCTTCTGCGGTAAAACAGCTTAAGACTGTATTAAGGTTGCTAAGAAGCAAATGACATTGCTGGATAGACTGTATGGTTTGTGTATCGATGAAACGACATGAACCATCAAACAGTGGAGTACCTTTCAAAGGTAAAAGATAAGATTAGTTTCCATAGAGTATAACTGAATGAATTAAAACGACACATGTAAAATTTCTCAAATTCCTACTACTCGTACATTTTCTATACACTGTAAGATTTATGTAGAAAAAATGGCAAATACCTTCAAGGATGTCTCAAAAGAGGGTTTACGTTTAGTATATAGAATGCAGTGTGGGGCTGAGCCCCAGTGGCGTAGTGGTTGATTGGGTTGGCGGTTCAAATCCAGCAGCAGCTCTCCAGGAGCAAGGCTGGGCCTTCCACTCCCACCAGAGGGCAGTGATTGTCCTCTCCCCCCAAATAAGAATGAAGTAATACAAAAGCTCAAGTAGAAAGAAAATGTCTAGAGAATGATGGCAACAAATGTACACATGTGCTTGACACACTGGATATATGTATGGATTGTGTAAGAGTTGTATGAACCCCCAATAAAGTTTTTGAAAGAAAAAAAAATTGGGCTGAGCCCCTGTGGCGTAGTGGTTGTGCATGGGACTGTGGCCCATTGGAAAGGAGGTTCAATTCCAGCTCCACAAGAGCAAAGGCTGGGCCTCCTACTCCACCTCCAGAGGGCAGTGATGCCTAAAAAACTTTAAAAAAAAAAGAAAAAAGAAAAAAATTGTGAGTCATGAACAAATTAAAAAAAAGAATGACCGGGCTGGGCCCCAGTGGTGTTATGTGGTTGAGTGCAGAATTGCAGCCCGTGGGTTTGTTGGTTCAAATCCAGTGGCGGCTCTCAGGAGCAGCACTGGGTAGCGCCCACGACCACCAGAGGCAGTGATGCCCACCAAAAAAATAAAAAAAGAAGGACCCTACAGGAACCTATCATAGTATCTACATTTAACCCCCTCCCTGGAAGGGGGGAGTAGATGGGGGACAGACAACAGAAAAGTGGGTTATGGGTAATGTCAGTCAGTATAAGTTTTTTAAAAATAATAATTTCTAAATTATCAAGGGTTTATGAGGGAGAGAGGGTGGGGAGGGAAGGGGAAAAATGAGCTGATTCCAAGGGCTCAAGTACAGAAAGAAAATATTCTGAGAATGATGGCAACAAATGTACAAATGTGCTTGATACAGTGGATGTATGTATGGATTGTGATGAGTTGTACAACCCCCAATAAAATGACTTATAAAAAAGTGAAATTACTAAAGATGTTCAAATAAAATTTAGAAACATAAAAAAAAATGCCAATGAGAACAAAGAAAGGTTAAAATGAATTTCATTTAAGAGTCAAGTCATAGTCATATGATGTTTGCCCTTCAAATAAGTTTGCTTTAAAATCTTTTATACATATTTTTTTGTTTCTTTTCTTTATTTGGGGGGGGGGCATCACTGCTCTCTGGTGGTGGGAGTAGGAGGCCCAGCCTTTGCTCCTGTGGAGCCGCTGCTGGAATTGAATCTCCATCCCAGTGGGCAGCAGTCCTGCGCACAACCACTACACCACTGGGGTTCAGCCCCTTTTATACATATTTTATAAGAGCTTTTTCATTCACTTCTAGTCTTTAGAGTGATCCATTAAAATTAAAATACATATAAAGAACTTACTAGTTTGCAATAAAGTTGCAAACTTCTACACTGCTGCTTTCCTTCTGTTTTAAATTCAAGGCTGAGTTTGACAATTTCATTTTGGGTAGGAGAGAGGATTGTTTTAGTTTCTAATGGTTCTATTTTTTTTTAATTATATAATAATATCTAATGCCAGGGATATTTTTATGAGAAAACCTTCAATTAAAATAGCGTTTCACTTAATGTAAGTTATTGATTGATCCATTTATTTTTAAAATGTTTTAACAGCTGGGGAAAGTTACTGGGAAATGACAGTCTTTGAAAAAGTTCTTTGGGGGCTGAGCCCCGGTGGCGTAGTGGTTGTGCGCGGGGCTGCGGCCCACTGGGACGGAGGTTCAATTCAAGCAGTGGGGCTGGGCCTCCTACTCCCACCACCGGAGAACAGGGATGCCCCCCCGCCCACCCCCACCCCCCGAAAAAAAAGCTCTTTGGGAAATTTTCCATGCCTTAAGGTTGCAAAACAGGATAAATTAATTTAGGTCAAAAACCAGTAGTAAATATTGAGCATTTATAAGGAGTACTTTACACAGATCCTTTTCCTATATCTAATTTATATCTTTATGAGGATGGTATTATCACTATTCCAAAATAAGAGAAAGAACATAAGAAGAGGAAGCTAGGGGATTGCTTTCAAAATAAAGTGAACATAAATCAAAACGAGGATGTGGCTGAAAGCCTATCTGCATAACCAGGGCACATAAAAAAACTAGGGAATTTACTTTTAATGACTAATTTCAGTATTTTAATATTCATGTAACTTGTCCAGAAAACAATTTAACTCTAAACACCATCAATCAAATTCCGATTTGTAAGTAGTCAGTGGGTTATGAACATATACGTATGCCTTTTAGTCAAATTTGTAGCCAAGTCAGAAGCGTGCATAGTTACCTTGCCCTACACCTCAGTGCATGAAAGCGCTTGAAACCATTTCCATGAACTAAAAGCTGCATGTGCAGTAAATGAAGGGAACTATGATGAAGAATTTCTTTTAAATGTGGGCTAATTCAGTTGTTTAAAATGAGGTTAAATTTGTGTAACATTAAATGACAGGTAAAGTTGGCTGTCTACATCAATAGTGGCAACCAATGGAAAGACCTATACACTACAGCCTTGACTACTATCTATATATTTTTTGTTTCCAAAAAGCTCCAAATAATAACTTGTAAGGAAGTGCAAGATATCCACATAGGCTGAGCTGCCAGCTCACCCTTTAAACAATACTTTATGCTGAAATAATAATCTTATAATTGTATATTAGCTTTTTTCTCCTTTCTCATATAATTTTTTCTTTTCTTTTTATGTGGACATCACTGCCTCCTGGTGGGAGTAGGAGGCCCAGCCTTGCTCCTGTAGGGCTGCTGCTGGATTTGAACCACCAACCCTGCCGCAGTCCCGCACTCAATCACTACGCCACTGGGGCTCAGCTATAATTTTCTTTTAAAAACATATTGTTATAGTGGTCATAGAGTATTAGGAATTCCAGACTCCAACAATATTCAGAACAGATTACTTCATGCTTATGTTTTTGGTCTGAAAATCCGCATCGAAGAATAACTTTTTGTAATACGCCGTGGAGTCGATTCCGACTCAGCGCAAGCCTAGATGAGAGTGGAGCTGCCACTGCAGGCGCAGGTCATTATGCTACATGTTCCCACTGGGCAGTGGCTGGTGGATTCCAACTACGCCCCTTTTGGCTAACAGTGGGGTGTGTACTCATTGCATCAACAAGGCTCCTTGGAAAGAACTTAGGTTTAAAAAAAACTACTTAGTCAAATGTTTCCAAACGTGTCTATTTGTTCAGCCTTTCATGACACAATCTAAATTTCTAATTAACTTTAAATTTCACTTTAACATGGAGTACAATTATCAACAAGATTTCAGGTTAAAATCTTGGTCAAAATTTAAGTCTTACACGCTAGGGCAAAATTAAGTAGTTCTCACTTGTAATTTCTTTAAATTATAAGGATTTCCAACCTTAAAATGATTAAATATTACATGTTACATACTTAAAACATAACCAAGATAAGTTTTTAAAAAATTAAGTCCCTCACTTAATCCAGAATAGTACTTACAAAGTCTGTCAAATTCCTCTTTTGTGAGAATCACTTTATTCCATGTCCATTCAAGAACAAAATGCAAATTAGCCGCAGAATTTGGTTGTTCTTATTTGTGAATAAAAGGAAAAATAATTATTATTAACTACAAACCAAAAACTATTACCTTTACAATGAAGAAACCTGACAGGTTACCACCCTAGCCCAATGAATATCATCATGAATGGAAACAAATGGATTTCATGTACCCTTCTCAGTGCATCATTATCAGGGGCCCCAATGATTTATGCTGTACTCCTATCAAAATGTTAGGCCTGAATCTAATCATGACGAACAATAAACAAAAAAAGGAAAAGCAGTCTCTATATAGTCTTTGTAAATGTCAATTTTCCTAAAGAAAAAGACTAAGGAACTGTGTCATACTTAGGAAGACACAAAGTCATGAAAACTAAATACAGCATAGATCTGATTTCTTTCTCCTTCTCCCCCTAAGACAGAGGAAAATGCTTTTAAGGATATTTCAAATGCTAACGTAAGATATCAGTAAGTTATCTAAACCGGTAAGATATCAATGAAGTCTATCTATAGATCAGAGCACGGTATCAACACTCATTTTCTTGATTGTCATAATTACAAAGTGTTTTGTAATAATATCTCCTTTAGAAGGAAATACATACTAATTTATAGGTAGAGAAGCACAGTATCTTCAAACTTATTCTGAAATGGTTCAGAACAAATATTTGTTTAACACACACCTACCAACTTATAAAACCTTATGCCTTTTATATGAACATTTGAATTGCAAGGACATTTTTCTGAAAAGAAAAAAAAAAAAACATGTATGATGTATGCCTATATAACATATGCCAGCAAACAGACAAGGAAATGGGTGCCTATGCTGTTAGAAATGCTCTGCTATCTTGACTATCTTTATGACAGTGTATTAGAGGGGTTTTTTGCAAGATGCTTCTACTGGAGAAAACTTCTTACACCAGATCTTTCTGTATTGTTTTAAAAACACACCTTCAACTATACTTATGTTAAAATAAGGTTTAAAAACAAAGCAGTGCATTGGTAAATGTAGCAAAATAAATGTTTAGCTGTTAGGAAAAAAATGGAATTTTACCTTCTGTTATCCACTTTTTGATACATCCAGTCAAAAGTCCCAGAGAACTTGTATGAATGGCAGCAGACAATACAGCTTCTAGCTGTTCTTCCTAAGTCACACATTTAAAACAGTAACACAAAAGGACATCTCAATGGAAGTAGAAAGCCCATCTCTATAGAATCCACAGAAAACCTAAAACCAAACTAAATGCCACCCCTATAATCCCCTAGGATCACTATCATCACCAACGCATTCCTTAAGGATGGAGAAATTGCTGGAAAACTCACGCACTACTGTTGGGAATGTAAAGTGGCACAGGCACTTAGGAAAATCATTTAGCAGTTCTTCAAAATGTTAAACCTATTTGTTTTCTGTATGCATGTGTATATACACACAAATGCTAAAAAGAATTTCCACATAACCCATCACTTTCAGCCCTAAGTAAATAAATACCCGAAAGAAATAAAAATGGCTGTCTACACAAAAACTCTATAATGAATTTTAGAGCAACATTATTTTATTAGTAATAATAAGCAGCAATGGAATATTATTTGGGGGGAAAAAAAGGGACTAAGTCACTGATACATGCTGCAACACAGATGAACCTTCTTCTTCTTTTTTTTTTTTTTAGGCATCACTGCCCTGGTGGTGGGAGTAGGAGGCCCAGCCTTTGCTCCTGGGAGCCGGAATTGAACCTCCATCCCAGTGGGCCGCAGTCCCGCGCACAACACAGATGAACCTTAGAAAAATACACTTTGGGGGCTTGAGAAAGGTTCACAGTTGGGCTGAGCCCTGGTGGCGTAGTGGTTGTGCACATGACTACAGCCAACTGGGATGAAGGTTCAATTCCAGCAGTGGCTCCATAGGAGCAAAGGCTAGGCCTTCTACTCCCACCACCAGAGGGCAGTGATGCCCCCCCAAAAAAGTTCACTGTCCCAATTAAAAAAAAATAAATCAATAATTTTTTTTTAGTTCATAGAAAATTCCATTATATTTAAATTCCATTTTTCCTAGAACTTTTTGAAGGTTCCTCATACTCTATTTATACAAAATATGCAGAATCAACAAGTCTACAGAAAGCAATTTGTGGTTACCCAAGCCTGGATGAGAGAGATGTGAAACGAATGCTAATGAATATAAGTTTTGGAGGAAGCTAATGAAAATGTTCTACAATTGACTATGGTGGTAGTTGTAAAGCTCCATAAATACACAAAAAAAACAAGGAATTGCCTACAAAAAAAAATAGCTGAATTGTATATGGTATATAAATTATAACTCTGGTAGATTTTCATTAAAACATCATATAAAACTGATTTCATTCAAAGCTTCAAATTAGAACCATAGAAATAGAAAAATGAAAAAGAAATATAAGGATTGGTACAATGAGAATTCACAAAAATTAGGAAAAGCAGGATTCTAAACAAAATTGGGAGAAAAGAAGATATTTTTTTACATTATTATTTTATTGTTTTTAGCGGTTCTACCAGTTGCAAAATAAGTACTAGGTAAAGATGAAAAAAAGTCAGTATTTCTCTGAGTATATACATAGAAAATCCAAGAGATTTGAGCTTAGGTATCAAGTTGTAAAATAAACTAAGATTAAGAAACTTAATTGATTAGAAATATTCACTGGAAAGCTGGTTTTGGCTCAGGAACTTGGAAATTTTCCTAAGCTTTTACTAGATTCCAGAGCACCGATTCTCTAAGCAGTGACGTCAGAATCCTTAAAAAACACACCTTCCTGTGCTCAACTTCCAGTTTCAGACTTGCCAATTCTTGGCCTGGAGCCAGTTACTTGCATTTCTATCAAGTTTTCACATGATGCTGATGTCAAAGACTACACTGGATTGTTACAGAGCACACAATGTACCCCATCTATGACGGCTTCCACTTCTGCCATTTCATTTTCCTTCATCCTGAAATGCTGTAAGATCATCCACTCATGCTTTATTTTAGGTAGATGCTGTGCTGCTTCCTCTTGGATACGCATTCACATAGCTATAAGGCAAACTAAGGCCTAAGCTACTGTTACATCACTTACTTTTGCCAAAATTATTTTCTTATTGTAATAGAAAAATAATTAACATCTGA
>PVJH01048413.1:0-10805 GCA_004026705.1 Nesogale talazaci | reverse complement strand
CGCTGACATACAACCTGGGCCTCACCCCAGGAATTTCTGTATAGATAAGCTTTCTCTCTATGCCCCCTTTGCATTTTTATTAAGCTTATCTCAGCAGACTTATGTTGTACTTGTCCTTTTGTGCTTGGTTTACTTCACTTAGCATAATTTTCTCCAGTTCTTCCCATGCAGCAATGTACTTCATGCATTCATGACTGCTTTTCAATGATGCATGGTACTCCATTGTGTGTATGCACCACAGCTTTTTAATCCATTTGTCAGCTGATGAAAATTTGGCTTGTTTCTATCTCCTTGCAATTGCAATGCACATCGGAGCACAGATGTCTGACTGTGGTTTGTTTCTTGCCTCTTCTGGGTAGATGCCCAGTAGGGGGGATTGCTGAGTCATATGGTAGCTCAACGTTGCCTGTTTTAGATATCATCAAATTGACTTCCATAGTGGCTGTACATACCTACAGTTTCACCAGCACTGGAGGAGAGTTCCTGTCTCCCCACAGCCCCTGCAACACTTGCTGCTTTCTGATTTTTTGAATTGGGCTATCTTGAAGGTGGTATCTCATTGTTGTTTTAATTTATATTTCTCTTATGACTAATTATCTGGAACATTTTCTCATATGTTTATTGCCCATTCATATTTCTGCCTGTGTGAAACTTCTGTTCAGATCCTTTGCTCACCTCTTCCACTTGCAGTTAGTTATTTTTCTTTTTGGAAGCTACCAGGGTATTGTATATTTTAGTAATAAGGCCTTTGTCTGAACTAAAATTGCTAAAGATGTTTTCCCAGTCTGTGAGTCTCTTATTACTCTCTTGGTGAATTCTTTCAATGTACATGGGGGTTTTATCTTCAGTATATCCCACTTGTCAACTTGTGCCTCCTCTGTGTTTGTGTCTTTCCCAGTTTCTGAAAGCCTAGGCCAAAGTTCTCAGATTGGTCCCAATTTCATCACTAATGGCCCTAATAGTTTGGGGTTTTATGTAGAGATCTATGAAACACCTTGAGTTTTCTCTTGTGCATGGAATGAGGTAAGGGTCTTGCTTCATTTTTTCTATAGGTAGATATTCATTTTTTCCAGGTCCTCTTGTTGAAGAGGGCATCTCCTTCCCATGTGATATTTTGGGGGTCCTTATCAAAGATCAGTTGTCTGTAGGCTGATGATTTTATTTCTGGGTTTTCAGCTCTTTTCCATTGGCCTGAGTATCTATCATTATGCCAGTACCATGCATTTTTGATCACTGTAGCTATACGATATGTGATAAAGTCAAGTAAAGCAAGCCCTCCCACTGTGTCCTTCTTGAGGAGTTCTCTGCTACTTCTGGGCATCTTCCCTCTCCATATGAAGTTGGCAATTATATTTTCCATTCTTTGAAGAAATATGAGGGTAATTGTACCAGAATTGCATTAACTTTATATAGTGCCTTTGGTAGACAACTAGAACTGGCGTCTTTACTATGTTGAGTCTTCTGACCCACACGTATGGAATACGCTTCCATTTGTTGAGGTCACTCTTGATTTCTTGTAATAGTGTTCTATCATTTTCCTCATGTAGATCTTCTGTTCTTTAAGTCAGCTATATCTCCAGATATTTCAATTTGTGCTTGGCTCCTCTTCTGTGGTCTTATGCTATGTGTATAACAGTCTGAAAAACTTCTGCTTGTTGATCTTGTATCCTGCCACTCTGCCATACTCCTCTATTGCTTCCAGTACTTGCCTTGTGGAACTTTGGGGATTTTCCACATATAAAATCATAGCATCTGCAAATTGCGATAGTTTTTGAATACCGTTGATGTCTCTTCTTTGCCTTGTGCTATTAGCTAAAACCTCCAGTATGATATTAAATAAGAGTGGGGACAAGGGGCACTTTGTCTGGTCCCCTTTTTCAGTGGGATTGTATTAGTTGATTCTCCATTGACAACCATGTTAGCTGTTGCTTTTCATATATAGCTTGTATAATACTGAAGAATTTTCCTTCCATTCCTATCTTCTCAAGTGTCTTAAACTGGTGTTGGATGTTGTCGAATGTTTGTTCAGCATCTATTGATATTATCATGTGGTTCTTAGAGTTTTTCATCTCAATGCAGTGATACCAGTGGTCTTTTGTTTGGCAAACCATCCCTACATCCTTACATCCCTACATCCCTACATCCCAGCTATGAAACCATCTTGAGCATGATGAATTATTTGTTTTATATACTTTTGTATTCTATTGGTCAGTATTTTATTAAGAATTTTTGCATCAATGTTCATTTAGGAATATTGGGCTGTTATTCTCAATTCTTGTGGGATCCTTGCCTGGTTTCAGTATCAGTGCTAGACTAGTTCCACACTAGTTTCAATTTTATTATTCCTTGGAACACACAAGCTGGGGCATTTTCCACATAGGCTTTGTTGACATCCCACTTAAATGGGTGTTTGTTTTAAGACATGACTTTTAGACCCCAGACATTGTTCCTTCTGACAGCTCTGTTTCAAGCATATATTCAGCAACTTCTTCATGAGATCAAGCATCGAGGAAGGCTACTGCATAAGAATTAATTGTGCTTAGATTGGGATTAAAAATAAGTGCAAGTCCCAAATCCATCCATATGTCTATGGATTATATACGTCTCTGGTGCACCTTAAAGGCATGCTTGTCATCTTATGTTAGAGAACATTATCAATCATCCCCTGGGACATCACTTTGCTACCATGTAGTCCATGCTGACTCACAGTGACTCGATGGAGCACTACCCCTTTGAGTTTCCAATGCTGCCAATCTGTAAAGGAGTAGATCTTCTTGTCTTTCTCCCGAGGACCTGGCTAGGGTTTTTGAACCAATGCATCACCACTACACAATGACATGTCATTAGTTTAGCCAATGGTATAGAATTTAAAGCACTGTTGAGAAAATGAAATTATAATAGCACAGGCCAGACATGAACTGCAACGCATGAGTTGTTGACCTGTACAGAGTAAACTCTAGTTACTAGCCACTATTTACACAATGGGAACTGACGATGGGCAAAACTTTCAATATGGTTCCTTCACAACAACAGAGCCACACCCACCAGATTAACATGTGTCACATAAAATGAGGAGGGCATTAAAATGGTGGCCTGGGGCCACCATTCACTGAGCAACTTCAAGGCAAGAGACCCGCACCAAAGTCGAATGTCTGCCCGGTCTATGCCTTTTGGTTAGCAGCTATCTGCTTGTCATGCTAGGGAGAATCAGAAGTCCAAGGGCTACAGGTGCTTTTGAGTGACCAGTTCAGTTCATTCAGTGGGATTTCCACATCAAGCCCTTCTGGTGTGGCTTATGAAGGGTGGCATGCCCTTCAAAAGAACAAGAGCTATTTTGCTTATATTTGTAGTTTTGATCTGATTTGGAAATACACTTCTTCTTGTGCTATGTTCATGAGATCCAACCAGAGTCAGGTGAATCCTTAACCCAGTTACTGATGTTTTATATAAAAAATATAGAATAGACACACACATACGAGATGCCATTAGTGGATAATCTATAGACCAACCATCAAGGAGCAGCTGAGGCTATCAATAAGGAAGGAATCAGAAAGACTGACACTTAGATTGAACTTTCAGCCTCCAAATCTGAGAGATTATAGTTTCCAATCTTTGAAGCAATCCAATTTTGTTTCTGGCATGTCAACACTAGACAACTAAGACACACCTTAGTCCAAAGAAGGATTTTGTGTAAATAAAAGTGTTCTGAGGAAAGGCAAGCTATCACCTGCATGGTGAGGTAAGGCCTTTCCCTGAGTCACCACACTGCCATGGGACTAGAAACAGAGTGAACTCAGTACTGCTCTCTCAGACTATCTTATTCATACCAGTGATAAAATTCAATTTAAGAATCATGTTTTACTAGGAACAAACATGTCTTTTGTTAAAATTTAGAATTGGACAGCTTGGAATAATTTTTTGGTGGGAGAAAAATCACCACAAAGGTTACAGGGGCACTTTCTTATATAACAGCCACAGTTATTGTATAAGCTATCCCAAAGAATGTACCAGTACTTGCTTAGAATCACAGAACTATTCATTCTGAAGGAAACCATATTATATAGTATAATAATTATTATTCTATTACAGATATACTATATAGTATATATATAAGCCATAACCTTACCCTATTTCAACAGGTAGCATATGAGCAAGAACCATATATTTATTCATCTAAAATTCTGTTATTTGCTCTCCTCCATGGAGTTATAAAGTCACCATTGCTATCAGGTGCCCCTTCCACCACTTCCCTCCACCCCCACCCCCAATTTACCTGTATTCTCAGGGAATTATTACTCCAGTTACTATTTCTGAAGGGTCACCCATACTGGTATACCAGCATTGAATGATCTTAATTATACAGATGAACATATGTAGATCTAATAGTATTAATGAGGTGAAACATAATAAGCCTTAATAATAAGGGAGGAAATATTAAAGAACAAAAGAATAGTTAAGGGGCTGAGCCCCGGTGGCGTAGTGCTTGTGCGTGGGACTGCGGCCCACTGGGACGGAAGTTCAATTCCAGCAGTGGGGCTGGGCCTCCTACTCCCACCACCGGAGAGCAGTGATGCCCCCCCCCCAAAAAAAAGAATACTTAAGTATTTCATCAGTGCTATACTGCACCCTTAATTTCTCATCCCCTCTGTGAAGTCCCTCTGTGAAGGACTGATTATCTTGTAGATGGATTTTGGATCTTCACTGTGTCCACCTTCCTTCACATTAATTTGATTTCTTGTTTTTGAACTTCTGATACCTAATCTGATAGATACCTCATGATGACACAGGCTGGTGTGCTTCTTCTATGTGGTTCTGTTGCTCTTCTACTCAATGGCCACTGTTTGACTACAGTCCTTTGAGACGCCAAATGCTTTTTTTTTAATAGTCAAGCACCATCATCTTTCTTTACCACATTGTCTTATGCACCCATTTTGTCTTCAGTGAACTTGTAGGCTAGGTGAGCATCATACAATGCCACATTATAAGAATAAGTCTTCTTGCAATTAGGTGAAGTGTTAGTAGAGGCTCAAAGTCCATCTGCTTTCTTGTTGTATTTTCATATATGTCCATGTATATACAAATACACCTACATTTATATAAGTGTATACTTATATATCTATAAGTCTACCTATGTATATCTTTTTGGTTTCTTCTTCTTTCCTCTTTTTCTTCCTAACTACTGTGGGGTCTTGCTTTTGCTTATGTTTTCAGTCTTGCTTTTGCTTATGTTTTCAGTGCATCTTGAGCTTCCTTAAGAACCACTGATTCTTCTTCATGTGCTACCTCTTGAAATGGTAGGATGTTGACTGCTTGTGGATCAGTGATTCTGTATTATGTCCATCTTCTTTTGATGCTTGCTACATCATTCAACATTTTGTCCTTAGACTTTTTCCAGATTGCTACTCACAGCTTAGATTTTTTTCTTGAGTTCTTTCAGTCTATGTTATGCTAAGGCTGTTCTTTTGTTTTTTCCAAGTCCTTGCACATTTTTATTATAATATTTGACTTTGTCTTCTTGACTTGCCCTTTCAAAATTTCTGTTCAGTTCCTTGACGTCATCGTTTCTTCCCCTTGCCTTACCTGGTCTACAATGAAGAGCAAGTTTCAGAGTCTCTTCTGATATCCACTTTGATCTTTTCTTTCTCTCTTCCTGACTTTTTGTTAAGGCATTTGACTGCGTGGACCACAACGAAGTCTGGATAGACTTGGGAAGAATAGGAAGCTCAGAGAACTACATTGTCCTGATGTGGAACCTATCATTCATGCTCAACACATCAAATCTGTTCTTGAAATGTTCTCAAAATTCTGGTGGGATAGACTTAAGATCATATTTTGGCATTCATGGATCTGTTTTAATTTTCTTCAGCTTTAAACTGAACTTACAAATGAGCAATTTATGGTCTGTTCCACAGTCAGTCTCTGGTTTGGCGTTAGCTGCCGATAATGAGGTTCTCCAAGGTCTCCTGTTACACATCTAGTCAGTCAATTTAATTTCTATTTACACCACCTGAGGAATTCCATGTGTATCATCACATTTTGTGTGGTTTAAAGAAAGCTATTTGCAGTGAAGAAGTCATTTCTCTTGCTTTTAAAATTCTATCATGTATCTCCAGCATTGTTTATATATTCTAGGTCATATTTTCCAACTGCTATTCTTTCCTGTTTTCCATGTTTCTCATTCCAATCACCAATACTGATTAATGCAACTTGATTGCACATTTGATCGATTTCAGACTAAAGACATTGGTAAACTCCAATTTCTGCCTCCAATTTCTTGCTTTCATGATTACGGCATACATTTGAATAATAGATGTATGGACCAGATTTAATTACAGGTGGGAAGATATTATCTTATCACTTACCATATATTGTACTTCAGAGTAATTTTTCAAATGGCCTTTTCGACCATGAATTCAGCGCCATTCATCTTGTATCTGTCACTCCCAGCATGGTAAACCATATGATTTCCTTATTCAAAATGGTCTATACCAGTAAACTTCAACTCACTGATGCCTAGAATATTGACAACAGAGGTAAACTGAGGCAGAGTTCAGGAAAAGACGTGAAGCAAAGGGTGACTTTATTAGGGAAAAAGACCTCTCTCAGGAGGGGAAGGGAGAGCAGGATGGGTCCCACAACCAGAGTATAGATTACGGGAATCATGGCTGGTATTGGGATGGTGGGATGCATATATGGTTTGAGTAAAAGGCAGGTGGATTGAAAAGGGGAAGAGAGGTTTCTGGTGTTGCGGTTTCTAGGAAACAACACTAGGGAGAGGACAGCAGTGTTCTGCCCAGAGAGATCACTGTGTCCCTGGGAAACAATACTAGGCAGAGAGGGGCTGTGTTCTGCCCAGGTGGGTAACTTCTGGGAAACTCTGAATTTCAGATACTTTGAAATGCAGGTGCTTTGAAGCTCAACATATCATCAGTCTTCTTGAGAAGCTCAGCATATCATCAGTCTTCTTGAGAGGCTAGAACAGAGGCTGCCTGATTTCCATTCCAGCCCAAAGAGCTACACATTCAGTTTCATTTTTCATGGCTTCCAATTTTCTTAGACCCTTAGTTTGTACATTTTAAGTTCCAATTATTAATCAAAGCCAAAGAATAGACCACTGAAGTAAACAGTAACTCCCAAGAGGAAAGTGTTTCATTGAGCGATCAGTTGTACAAGACCAAAAAGACAACATGAGCCCACAGAGATGTAAGGCAGGAAGGACAGAAAATTCAAAGGAAGTGAAAAATGAACCCAGAGCAAATGGAACCAATGTGCTAGACTGTTCCAAAGAAACCATGATCTCCTGCTTTGTTTGTGTTACAAGATTCCACATAACTGTCAAATGTTTACATTTCAAATATGTGACTGCAAATAGACTTTATGTACAGTACAAACAAGCTAATTGAGGAACTAAAATAGGATGGTCAGCTACAGGGACTATCACTCTGTAAGGCAACAACAACCCCAGTTCAGGTGGTGACAAGCAAAGGGCGGTGCTACATTAATCACCAACCATTTGTTCTCTGAAGGTTAGCAGGGGTACTTAACCAAACTCTCTCAGACTCTGTTCCTCATCTTCAACAGGAAGAGACTTTGCAGATCCCCAGAGACACCTTGGCAGGAAGAAAGCAGGACAGAATCACCCAGAGAGGATCCCTGGAGAGGTCTGTGACAAACTACTTAACATCAGAACAACTAAAGACCAGCAGAGACCCTATTCCGCCCCACTCTTCCTCAACTGAACAGTCTCCAACTTGTAAGTTCCAACTATCAGAAAGGAGGGCATGAATAAGAGGAGGAAAGGTGCTTTGCACCAAGACTAAGATAGTCAGACTGGGTTGGGGAAAGGAGTAAAGTTGGTGTTTAGTTTTCCTCACCCTTGCACCCAAAAGGGGAGAACATGTTCTCTGAATTCCTGTTACCATTCACCAGCAAGCATGGAGGTCTAACAGTTCCCCTTTGTCCAGGGTCAGGCTAGAAACTCGTCTTGTTTCCCTCATTCTTTGTGGTTCGTTGATGGCTTCCTTGGTCCACCCCAGATGGAATTGAAATGGCCATGACAGGTCTCGTACATGAACTCTGGTGTCCAATGTAGGGGGGAAAGTTCAGACATTGTTCTGGCTATAGTTTAGGTCCTTTTTCAGTTCCTCAATCAAAGTGTTCATGCATATTTTCCTCCTTTTGTTTGTTATTACTATTGCTACTAGTGGGTCAGTTTTATGTATATTTTCCTAAACCAGATTTGATGTCTATTCATGCTTTCCAGCATTGTTTTCATTGGACCTTTCATTGATTTCCATTCTCTCCTTTTTCTATCTTCACTCTATTTTTTCTTCTTTGGTATAGTTCTTTTTTATGGTATAGTTCTTTTTTCTAACTTCTAAGAATAGTGGCTTAGCTCATTCATTGTAATCCTTGTTATTTAGTAGAAATGTTTGAAGCAATCATAGTATCTCTCAATACCATCTTAGCTATATTCTGCACATTTTTATTTGTAGACATTCCTCACCATTTTTCTTTGATGAATAAATTATCTGATGTGAATTTTCTTTTCCTCTTTTTCAGTTTCTCAGGATTGGGATTCTATTATATTTTTATTCATCATTTAATGACACTGTAATAAAAAATGTAACCTGAGGTACAGTTTCTTTAAGAAGCACGTACAATTTTATACATTTCCCCTCGATAGCCAACTTATAAATGCCTAGCTCTTCTAAACCATTATGATATTTTAACACATGATCCATTTTTAATACTGATATCTCTGTGTAATGGCAACTGCTTTATAAGCCCATGGTTCCAGGAGATCAGATTTGTTCACACAACTGTTGAGTTGTTATTTGTAGCTTAATAATAGAATGAGCCTCTTTTTAACTTTTTGGAGTTGCAATCAATCTTGTCAGCTATGACTATGCGTACATTAGCCTTACTTAGCCATTTGCTTGCTTTGCCTTTATCCATTCTTTTCATTTTAACCCCCTATCCTTAACATAAGGAGCCCTGGTGGCAGAGTGCTTAGTTACATTTGGGGCTGCTAACCTGAGGTCAGCAGTTTGAAATCAGCCAGCCACTGTGAAAGAGAAAGACAAGGCTTTGTACTCCCACGAAGAGCATAGTCTGGGAAACCCACAGGCACAGCTCCAGCCTGTCCAGTAGCATCTCCGTGAGTCAGCATCAACTCCCTTAATACCTAAAATTTATATGTTACTTTTCTTAATTAATCTGCATTATTTTGTTGCGAGTTCTTCATTTACCATTTTGGCCATATTTTGTCTCTAAATTAATTCACTTTCTTGGCCTAGCTCTCAAATACATATTTTCCATGGAATGATTCTTTCTTAAATTCTTGTTCAAATTTTTATTTTTAGGCATCCCTGCCCTCGGGTGGGAGCAGGAGGCCCAGTCTTGCTCCTGGAGAGCTGCTGCTGGATTTGAACTGCCAAACCAGTGGGTCACAGTCCCACACTCAACCACTACGTGACCAGGGCTCAGCGCATTGCTCAAACTTTTTTTAAAAATTGCACTAACTATTTTGAATTCCGTTGTGTCAGTCCAGGTAGACTAGAGAAACAAATTCATAAACATGGATATGGATATATGGGAAAGGTTTGTATACAAGAGAAATGGAACATTGAGAAAGCATCCCAACCCAGTCCAGTCCAAGATCATAAGTCCGATATTAGCCCATATGTCTGGTCCCAGTCCATAAAGTCTCCTTCTGACTCACAAAGCACATGCAATGACACCAGGACAGTCACAGGACAGTGGATACAGTCTTGTGTAGCCAGCGGCATCCCAGAAATGGCAGGGGTCTCCCCAAGGCTTCTCATTTCCAGAGCTCAGAGTCCATCAGCAGTGTCCACGGCAGTAGAAGCATCTCAGTGCTGGTAGGGGTCTCTCTGTGGCTTCTCCAGCCCCAAAGTCTAGTTCCAGCAGGGCAAGCCCGTGTGGCTTCTCCTCCAGCTCCTCCAGGTTCCAGGACTCAGGATCAATCACCATGCCACCATCGTGTCTTGTCGGTAGACTGACTCCAAGAGACTAACAAAATTTACGTTTTATCAACATACAAGATTCACAGATTTTTGCTTCTTGTCTAATCTGTTGGCCTCTGACTTTTACTTTAGGGGAGAGTTAAGCCATTTATATTCATTATATATTTAGAATATATTCATTTTTGTACTCTTTTTTAAAGTCATTTTATTGGGTGTTCATACAACTCATCCCATTCCCTTCATCCATCCATCGTGTCAGGCACATTTGTACATATGTTGCCATCATCCTTTTCAAAACCCATTCTTTCTACTTGAAGCCTTGATATTTGCTCCTTATTTTTTCCTCCCTCTCTCACCCTCCCACCCTCATGAACCCTTGATAAATTTTAAATTATTATTATTTCCATATCTTACACTGCCTATTGTCCCACTTTACCCATGTTTCGATTGTTTGTGACTGGGGTGGGAGGGGCGTTATACATTGATCATTTTGATTGGTTCTCCTTTCCTCGCCCCACCTCCCCTCTACCTTCATGGTAATGCTACTCCCGTTATTGTTCCAGAGGGGTTTATCTGTCCTGGATTATGTGTGTCAAACGTTCCTATTTGTATCAGTGTACATGTTCTGGTCTAGCCAGATTTGTAAGGTAGAAGTGGAGTCATAATAGTGGGGTTGGGGGTGGTGGAGGAAGTATTAAAGAACTAGAAGAATGTTGTGTGATTTGTAAGTGCTATACTGCACCCTGGCTGTCTTGTTCCTTCCTTGTGACCCTTCTGTGAAGGGATGTTCCACTGTCTACAGATGAGCTTTGGGTC
>PVJH01048412.1:0-10802 GCA_004026705.1 Nesogale talazaci | reverse complement strand
GGTAGGTGGCCCGGCAGGTAATTGCCAAGGAGGAAGCCACGTCCAGTCGGAGGGAGGGCATTCTGCATAGCCCAATCGCAGCTCCGAGATACTTGGTCTCATCTTCCCTCCAAGCCCCGGAGGCTCTGGCGCGGGGCCACCCATGTCCTCTCCCCTGTCAGTAAACTCAGCGATGGGAGACAATCCCCCACCCCTTGCGGCAAAGTTCAGCTGCAGAGCGAGCCCCATCCCCAATCCTCCCCAACAAGTTCATTTTCCCTTCATCTCTCCCTTCTCGGTCCCTCGGTCCCCTCTCCTCTCCTTCTCTCCCCCTTTCTTCTGAGGCCCAGTCGCACCCCCGCCCCGTGCATTTCCCACGGAGTACAGACAGCTGCTGGGGTCCCAGATAACCTGAGACTCAAGGGAGACAGGCAAGCCCCCAGCAGGGGGCTCACTGCATGCTGGGAGGGGAGGAACTTGACCATGGTGTTCTCCTGTACTTGCCTCCCCTGTGCAGATGAACAGGGAGCAGGTAAGCTGGATAGTGGGATCCCAGGAACCCCCAGTCAAGCCGTGGGCAGACTGTGGGGTCTCCAGCCCCGGAACCATGCCAGGGGACCATCTCCCTCAAGCTCAGCCCCTGAAAACCCCAGAGTACACCGGGGTCACTAGGAGCCGGGGCGGGGGCGGAGGGGACGCCTCGCCAAGTATCTGCAGAGCCCAGTGACCCCAGGGCTGTGGGTGGGTGGCCCTTGGGCAGACAGCGCTGAGGGCAGGAGGCAGGGCACAGTAACTGGACACTGGGGACTGAGTCTTCTCTGAGCGGCCCTGGCTAGGCACCCTCGGCCCTGTGAGCCTCAGTCTCCTTGCCGGTAACAGGGGATAATGTGAGATCACATGTTGGTAATGGGTGGGTGGAGGTGGCCTGGGCTGCCTGAGGGGGCACCTGCAGGGCAGGAAACAGCAGTTGAGTGAGCAAGCTGCATCATGAAGAGTCCTCTCCTGCAGTGCCCGCCATGGCCAAGTCCGCACCGTGACATAAGCTGCCCACCCTGCGTCTGCCCACCGCCCGGTGGCCGCGTCAGCGCCGCCTTCCATGTCCCGGCCGGGGGAGGATGAACCCAGCATCCCGGGCAGGCTCCGGTGTCCGTTACGCTCCACGTGTGCGTGAATCCTGTGCCCGGCAGCTGGGTGAGGCAAGGGGGCCGGCAGAGGGCATGGGAAACACGACACCCTGGGAGCCCGGCTGTGCCTGCAGAGGTGCACGCTCAGGTTGCACAGCCAGCCCGGTCTGGGGCAGCCGTCTGAAGGCCCCCAGGGCCCCCGAATGCCTCCCCTGTGACTGGTGTGGGTTAGCTGCCCAGGACAGGTAAGTTACCAGGGGCCCCGAGGAGCCAGCCGCCGGCCTGCGTCCTGCCAGTGGAAGCAGGAGGTCCACATGGTGTGAGCACACTCAGCTGCCAAGCGAAGGGCAGGAAGAAAGGCCTGGCGAGCTGATCCTGAGATAAACCAGCCGCTGGGAGCCAGAGGGAGTGGGGGGGCAGTGTGTGCAGTGGTGACTGAATCACAGAGTCATTGCGTCAACTCCACTAGTGGCCCCTTGGGGGCACGGGGGGGCGCAGGGGGCATGAGACTTTCTGCCCCTCCCATGAGTGACCATCTCAGAAACCCACCAGGGTGACTCTAATCTGCCCTGTGGGGTCGCTGAGAGTGGGAATGAACTTGATGGCAGTGAGCTGACTTTTGGGGGCCGGACCTCAGCGCAAGGGCAGCCGACTGTCCTACGTGCAACAGACATCTCTGTCCGCTCATTCCCTCCATGCCTGACATCCGTCCAGGCTGCTGGCTGGCTCAGGAGGAAGGCGCGACTCAGAGAGGCAATGGATGGAGCGGAGGCCACACAGGAGACATAGGCTCTGACCCCACGCCTCTCTGAGCCTGAGCCTGTCTCTCCAACAGACCCATGTGCCCCGCCCCCCATCCCATGCCAGACTGTCTGCACTTGACACCAGGAGCAGTCATGTCCAACCAGGAAGGGTGTCCCTTAGACCCCATGACCAGGGCATCATTTGAGTGTGGGCTGGAGCTATGAGCGGATAGATGGACAGGAAAGCAGATAGCTGGGTGGATGGGAAGGTGGATGAATAGTGGGATGGGAAGATGAAAGGATTGATGGGTGGATGGATGGTAAATGGATGGATGGATGGAAAAGGTGGATGGATGGATGAGTGGAAGGGTGGGTGGATGTGTAAATAGATGCATGGGTGGAGGGATGGTTGGGTGGATGGATGGATGGGAAGGATGGGTGGATTGATAGGAAGGATAGATGGGTTGATGGATGGGTGGATGGATGGTAGAAAGAGATGGATGGATGGGATGGATGGATGGATGGATGGATGGGAAGGATGGGTGAGTTGAAAATAGATGGGTGTATGGATGAATTGATAGATGTATTGGTGAGTGAATATATGGATGAACGGACGGATGGATGGATGGGTGGATAGAGGGATGGATGGATGTGTGGATGGATGAGTGGATGGAGGGATGGATGGACGTGTGGATGGAGAGGTGGACGGGGACAAGTAGATGGCTGGCTCGGTGACTCAAGCATATGAACTAGTTAATTGGCAAAAGGTAGATGAGTGGGTAAAGGAATGAATGTATAAATGGTTAAATGAGGAATAGGCAGATTAATTAGTGGCTGAATGAGCGAATGGGGTGGATAGGTGACTGGATGGATGGAAGGAAGGATGGGAGATGGAGAAGAAAAGGAAGAAATTTAGTGAAGAGATGGATCGATAAACCAAAGATGGACAGGTGGACAGCGTCATGAGCGTTGGGCTGAAGGGTGGAGGAATTGACTGTGATGAACTGAGTTGAGGTGGGTGCATGGGGGCGGGTGGGGGGATGATGGGGTAATGGACTGAAGGCCATTGGCTCAAACATCCCTCTCTGGGGCTCACGCTCATCTCTGCCCTGAGTTTATCCAGAGGTGGCCACACTGTGAGCTGGGAATTCAGACTGGACTAGATCCTGGGGACACTCGCTGGGCCGAGGCAGCCATGGACAATGCCTGCCCTGTCGGGGGACTGACTCCCGGTCTACAGATGGGAGGGCTGGGCAGTGTGAGGGAGCAGGTGATACCAGGCAGCTGCGTCTTCTGGCCCACCTGACACAGACCTGGCCACTCTGGGGGGAGGGGGGAGGAGGTGCTGTCTCCCCCCCCCCCCCCCCCACACACACATATTGTTCCTGGCTCTTGGGAATCAGCTGTGAATCCTTCTGGAAGAGGCTTGTGACCTGTGGGAGCCTGGACATCTACAAGACCGTCAGCCAATCCCAGTGTCCCCAGGAAGTTCCCCAGAAAGGCCGGCCAATGGGTCCTCCCTCTCCTAGGCTTGGGCTTCCCCTCCCAGGGTCTTGTCATTGGGTAGCCTGAGCTCTCCTGAGACCTCCAGGATGGCCTCACAGCACAGAGCACTGGAGGGCTGTCCCCAGCCTTCGACCTTTGACCTTCCCCTAGAGTTCACTTACCAGCAGAGAACCTACTGCCCCCTCCTCTTACTGGCCCTTCCTCTTCCAGCAGGTTTTGCTGAGACAGCGGGGGTGGGGGGTGGGGGGGGCAGGAAGTGAGAGCTATTCATCTACACACTTGCCCCACCCTCTCTGACCAGGGCCACAGGTAGTCCTGAGTCCCCAGCGTCATCCTCTGCCGGCAGGGCCCTGAGCGCACCCAGCCCACCCTGAGGGGCTGTGAGAGAGGCCCCGTGCTTATAGGACAGCTACAACAGGGGAAAGACAGACAGACTCCTCGCGGCGAGGAGACAGGCTCAGAGAGGGAAGTTGACCCACCCCAGGCCACACAGCAGAGGCGTGGGATTGCTGGGCCCTTAGGCGAGGAAGTGCACTGAGAACAAGGAAGGGAGGGGAGACCATGGCGAAGGCCAGGCTGGCCACCCCACCCTGTGCTCTCTCTAGCCTCGTTGCCAACCTGGCAGGGGGCCCAGCTCCAGCTTAAATACGCAGGCCTTCTCAGGTGTCGGCCAGCCTGGGCACCAGGCAGTGAAACGCCAGGGCCCTGGATGTTGACGCAAACAGGCCTGCTGCACCCAGCCACCCAGTGACTCCTGGGCCCAGAGGAGCCGAGCCTGGCAGGGTTTCCAATGATGGCTTGTGGGTAGGAGAGCACCAGGCCTTTCTTTGGAGTGGCCTCTGGGCAGACTTTGGTGAGCAGCGGGGGGCATTCCCTGTTGGACCTCTCAGGGAACCGGGAGACCTGGACAAGCACCCCCCAGCTCTGGAAAGAACAGAGGGTGCCCAGTGGCATTATGGTTACGCAGTGAACTTCGACTGAAAAGACCTGCGGTTCAACACTACCAGCCGCTCTGAGGGAGCAAGACGGGCTTCCGTTTTGGAAGCACCAAGGGATCCTTCTGCCCTGTCGTGTCGGCCACATGGACCTCAGAGCAGTGAGGAGTTCTCCTTCAGTCTCCTTCTCGGGAGTCCTGGGGGTGTGGTGGCTGAGTAACCACAGGGTCAGCGGTTCAACACCACCGGCCTCTTCAGGGCAGAAGGATGAGACTCCCCACCCCTGCAGAGTTACAGTCTCAGAAGCCCACAGGGGGAGTTCGACCCTGCCCTCAGGGGTCGCTGAAGGGTGGAGTGGGTTCCCTGGCTGTGTGTCTGTCTCTTTTTTGGGGGGAGGGAAAATCTTTTAAGGAGCCTAGTGACGCCAGGGGCCACTAACCAAACGGTCAGTGGTTCAAGCCCATCGTGCATTCCTTAGGAGAAAGACGAGGTTATCTTTCGAACCCAAAGTGGCCGTTCTCCTCTGCCCCGCGGGGTCCCTGTGGGAGTCAGAACCGACTCAAGGACTGGGGATTTGGATTGGGTGTCTGCTTCTGTCCCTGCCCCTCTGCCCCCTGCCACGCTCGCTCCCCACCAGCCAGGACCCTCCAAGCAGCAGGCCCCGTAGACCCAGGAGCCTGGTTGGACACACACAGTCCCTGTTCCAGAGCCCCTGAGCAGCTTCCGAAGGGGCCTCCTGCAGGGCTGCAGCCCGAGTTCTGGTTCCCATCGGATCTGCCAAGGGCCCTCCACGCCTCTTTCCGGAGGGTGTTTTCCTAATCCTCCTTATCGCTCCCTCGGGAGCTTCAGGCTACTTCTCTTCTTCCTGACATTCCTGCTTCTGGCCTCTCTCAGTTCCCCCCTTGTAGCCAGAGGGTCCAGAGTGGGCAGCCATGAACCCAAGGTGCCCACAAGGAGCCTGCCAGGTGATGTCCACACCTCCCCCTTCCTTCCCCCTCCCCCTTCTTCACACCGCAGAGATTGGTTCTGACCCTTGGGGCCTGGCGGGGAGGAGGAGAGGGGGGAGGGGAGGAAGAGTGAAAGGGCTCCGCGGCTAACCAGAAGGTCAGCAGTTTGGACCCACCAATGGCTCCCCTGGGAGAGAACAGAGACAGTCAGTTTCCAGCCTTGGAACCTCCCAGGGGCAGCTCAGCCCTGGGCCTCGGGGTCAGGACCAATCAGAGTCGGTTTGGTGGCATCAGGATCCCACTTGAGCCAATGCTGACCTGTGACAAGCCCCGAGGGCAGCACTGCCCCTGTGGGTTTCCAGGGCGGTGACTCGTCACGGATGGAGGAAGCCTCTTCTCTGTCCTGCGGAGCGGCTGGTGCCTTCAAACCGCGAGCCTTGTAATGGGCAGTTCTATGAGTAACGTCCCCAGACCACCAGGGCTCCTGCTTAAAAATCTAATCAAAAATTAATAATCACTGAATCCAGTCATCTCAACCCAGCGGGGCTCGGTTTACCCGGTCACACACCAGGAATTGTAATTGGCCCCAGGACAGTGAGCAAGAGGAGCAATCTTCAGGACCCCCAGGCCTTTCTTCCGCATTGCTGGGTAGGTTCCAGGTGCAGTCCAGCAGCACACACGGGCTCAGCCCCCTCACCACCTCTGATTGAGGGACCCCTGTGAGACAGGCATAGAATCCCCACACCTGTGGTCACTGCAAAGACCGCTTGACCCTGGAAAACAACACCAAGGAAGGAGGGGACCCTCCCATGGTCAAAACCTTCCCTCCCTCAGGGATGAGCTATGTCCACTCTGTAGACGGGCAAGTGGAGGCGAGGGCTTGTGCCAGGGTGCCCTGGTGATGGGGTTCTCGGTGGCAGGGTGGGATTCCTGTCCTACACTGTGGTCTCCGTGACCAGGGGTGACTCTGCAACAACTCACCTTAGGAGGAGGGCAAACGGTGGCAGGTTTCTGGATGGATGGATGGATGGAAAGAGATGGCGGATAGATGGATACGTTGATGGATGGGTGGATGATAATTGGAGAGATGGAGGATATATGAATGGAGAGATGGATGATGGAGGAATGGGAGGAAAGGAAGGATGGGTGGGTAAATTGGTGATGAGTGGAGGAATGGATGGGTGGGTAGGCCATGGATAGACAGATATGGGGGCAGATGGGAGGGCGTGATGGGTAATGGATAAGTGACTAATCAAGTGGAGGGACAGGTGGAAGGAGAAATAAGAGGAAGCGATGGGCCAGTGAGTGGACAGATAGAGAGATGGACAGCAGACAGACCTCTGAAGGCGGTGGAAGGCCAGGAAGCCAGAGAACTGCCCGCAAGGGTGGGGTGGAGGGTGGCCAGGGCTTTAGGCTCACCCCATGATCCCCACCTGACCTGGGTCACTTTGCCACCTTCCAGAAATGCAGGCAGACACTGGGCTTCTTTTTCTGTTGTTGTCCACCTGCCCACCCCCTGTACTTGCTTTAATGGCAGCTCTATTGAAACTCCGTTCTCCTACCAATTCACCTGCGGAGAGCACACACACCACAGCTGCCAGCGTCTTCCCAGAGCTGTGCCACCAGCCCCACCACCCTTCTGAGAACAAGGTCTCCATCCTCACGCAGGCAGCCCCTTCTCGCCTCTCCTACACTCGGCCCTGGCAGCCACTTCCTGTCTCTATCAGATTCACTCATTCTCGAGATCGGCATCTTCTCTGTGGATGTGGCTTTTCCAGGGATCAGACAGCACATGAACTTTTTTGGCTAGCGGCAGCATCCTGCAGTCCCTGATCACCTGGGCTGTGGGATGTATCAGGACCACGCTCGTTTTAGGAACGTGTGGTATTCCACGGGAAGAATGGACCATACCTTATTTGTTAGACATCTGGGGGGGTTCTCATTTGGGGTGAGGGGGGATATTACAAGTCATGATCCTCGTGTACCTAGGAGTGGAATTGCTGGGTCCTGGGAAAAACTCACATTTACCCTTCTGAGGATGCGTTTCCATGGCGGCGGCACCCTCTCACACCCCACCAGCCACACGTGAGCATTTGTTCCGGTTCCTCCACATCCCTATCAACACTTGCCGACGTCTGTTGGGCCGTCATTGGTGGGAAGCAAGGAGGTAGTAGACCCAGGCATTGAGAAGATTCTCCAGGTGAGATGGCCTCTGTCGCCTCCAATTCAGCTGAGAGGTGAACACAGGGGCCAATGGACAGGATCTACCAGCAGGGCAGATCCTAGGAAGGAGTGGCCTTGCCCGGGCAGATGTCCTGCTTCTGGCAGACAGTAATGGAGGCTTGGGCGCCAACGAAGAACAAGTGGTGAGGGGGAGGAGGACCTCAAGAAAGCCTCGTGGTGCCTACATGAGTTCTTGGGTGTGGGAGACCCCGGATCCTGGGAAGACAAGGAACCAGAAGTGCCAGGGGGTGGGGTGGGAGACAGGGAGGAGTCACTTGCCTCTCCCAGTCATTCTGCTGGGAAGTTTTCAAAGGTCCTGTGGAAGGAAAGCGGGCTCTCTTTCACTCAAAGGATCTGGCTAGGAGATCCCCAGGAGGCCCCAGCGAAAGGACTGCAGGGATGGAGTCACACCTGGGCAGCCTGTGCCTGAGCTTATCCCAGGAGGAAAGACCCCAGCGGAGGTCCAGGCCACCAGGTCCCGGCTCCCAGCTGCCGTCAGCGCCGACTCGTGGCCGCTCCTTGGGAATCCAGCTCTTCGAAGGCTGGCCTGTCAGAAGGACCTCACCAGGCCTCTGGAGGGGCTCGAACCACCGGCCTTTGTGTGATGAGCCGAGTGCGTGTGTGCCCACAGGAGCCCACGTCCTCTGCGGAAGAGAGGAGGGGCTCACAAGAAGCCATCAAGCACTCCCGCCCCACAGAAGGTGTCAGTCCCGGAAGCCCAGGAGCTAAGAGCAGGGAGGGAGCTACAGGCTGGATGAGAGGCTGATCTCTGGCTTACGTGCAGTCTGAAAAGGAGGCTGCAGGTCCACCGGCAGCTCCTGGGCTTCGTGGACCAGAAAGGATGAGGCAGACAAGAAGATCCAAAGGAAGAAAGCAAAGAGACCGGTGCTGTGGATGGATTTGAGACCCGGTGCCACTTGGGTTTCACATCGGGCTTCTCACCGCCAGGCCCCCAGTTCGAAGCCACCAGCCACTCTGCGTGAGAAAGATGAGGCTTTCCGCTCCAATTAGGGGTTCCGATCTCAGAAACCCAGAGGACAGTTCCACCCCGTCCTATAGGGTCACTGAGCATCGGGCGGACTCCAGGGCAGCGAGTCTGGGTCCAGAGTTTGGTTTCCTCTGTGCCTGCCTGGGGTTGCCTCTGACAAAACAGGGCCCCTCTGGATCATGGAGGGTTTGGCTGAGAGGCGAACGGTGGTCTTGGCATGAACCGAGCTGGGGACACGGCCTCCCAGCTGCAGGCAGTGGGAACAGTGGAGGTGGGGGAGGCAGCGAGGAGGGGGTTGGAGGCTCGTGGCGAGTCCCTCTTGCTTGTGTACGGCTGCTGGAAAGGGGGAGGTCCCAGGACGGGACCTTGAAAGAGGCTGGAGAGCAATCCTACAGCCACCAAGATGCTTGTGACACTAAGTGACCGCAGGGGACAGAGGAGGGCCGCCTGCATAGCGCCCTAAAATGTCATCCTGATGGAAGAAGGCTGCCACATTTTTCTGTCCCCGGGACAGCCGGTGAGTTCTGACCGCTGACCCTTTGATGGGCGTCCACTCACTATAGGGTCCAGGGATATGGAAACCTTGTTGCTTCCAGTGATGCACGCTGGACTCGGGGTGCAGCACTGTCTGCCCCTCGGCCCTCCTCATCGTCGCTGATACGCTCCAGCCTACTGTGGCAGCTGCTCTGTCAGGGAGGGTCCTCTCTTTCGCCCGCCCTTCTCTGCTTTAGCGAGCCTAGTGTCCTTCTCCAGGGGTCCGTCCCTTCTGAATGCCTGTCCAGAGACCGGGAGATGCTGTCTCACTATTCTCCTTGAGAAGGGGCACTCTGAACCTCCTCCCCAAGGCAACTTCCACGGTTTTGATGGAGGGCGCTCTTGGCCAGCATCCCAGCAGGGGGGTGGGTTCGAGCCATTCCCTGACAAAGTGACCCCCTCCCCCTACTCCCTCCCCAAGAGTGAGAACCTGCTGTCCACGTGGAAAAGTCAACCCAGCCGACGCTGCCAAGACGGCTTTGGAAAGGAAGACCCGGGAGAGGAACTGGAATAACCAGATACTGACACTCGACACGGAGACTGCGGTCATTAAACAGGGAGCCCTGGCATAGCCACAGACGGACTGCCGGGATGACATCGTGCCCAGGCACTGCGCCAAGGCGAGGGAAGGACTTCAAGGACAACGGAGGACAACGGATGCTTCGTGAAGGAGCCCCGGACAATCAGAACACCCATTTGGGAGAAGTCCACCTTTCGATCCCTAACTCACACCATCGACAAGGGGGCTCCGACGCACGTCAGAAGGGAGTTCAGAGGTCATGGGAGTTCTCCAAGACCTTCCTGAAGCCCCTGGATCCCACAGGACTCTCCTTGTGAATGACAAGCCCAAGGTGCCTGTCTTTGTTTTGCTTCGCTGCGTGCGTGCCCGGGAAGAAAGAGGAGAGGAAGCCTTGGGACCTCACAGCGCAGGAAGTTTTCCTAAGCACCAAGGACAGGAAACCCCAAAGCCATTAAAGATAACACTCAAATAGGATTAGCCGGAGGAAACACCGCTAACAGTGTTCTCTGCGGAAGGTAGCTGGTGTGTGAGGGGGAAGGATGGTGGCCGCTGGAAGGGTCAGGAGTTGGGGAGGAGCAAGCGGCCCTGTTCCTGTGAGGACGTGACCAGGACGATCCGTCTCAGGAGCCTGGAGGGCCCTGTGGTGGCGGCTGCCCCACGGGGTACCCTGGCTGTGGCGCACAGGGCTACAAGGTTGGACCACAAGGTTGCCGGTTCAAATGCACCAGGTTATCTGAGGGAGAAATAGGAGGCTGTCGGATCCCAACAGGACGGACAATTTCAAAACAAGACACGACACCGCCCAAAGCAAAACCTCACTGCCGATCTGCCGTGGAGTTGACGCCAATTCATAGTGTGCTACAAGAAGGGGTGGTCTGCCCCGTGAGCTGCCGAGACTAGCTCTTTATGGGAGTGGGAAGCCCAGTCTTTCTCCCTTGAAGGGATTGCCCAATGAGTAGCCACGATGAAGAATACTCTCACCTTCCCCGCGCCCCCCCACCCCAACCCACCAATCCTGAGTGCTAGGGCTTCTCCTTCACCTATACAGTCCCACTCCCCTTCGTCATGCCTTTGAATGCAGAGTCCCCAGGGGCGGCGTCGCGTCGGTGGGCGGGACCACGTCCACGGTCCAGTGACAAAGGTAAAGGGAGGCCGAGCTTATGGAAGCCTTCAAGGAATTGTTTCGGTTAAAGTTAAAAAGTTGAACGAGTCTCTCCAGGCAATTCTTCCCCTCAAGGCTTGATCAAGCCTCAAGGGCTCCAGAAACTCTGCATTCTGTTAAGGCTTTGAAATCTTGTTTTAC
>PVJH01048411.1:0-10798 GCA_004026705.1 Nesogale talazaci | reverse complement strand
CCTCAAAATTTTTAAACAGGGGGCCAGTTCACTGTCCCTCAGACCATTGGAGGGCCAGACTACAATTAAAAAAAAACAAAAACAGGCTGAGCCCCAGTGGTGTAGTGGTTGTGCGCGGGACTGAGGTCCACTGGGACGGAGGTTCAATTCCAGCAGTGGGGCTGGGCCTCCTACTCCCACCGCAGGAGAGCAGTGATGCCCCCCCAAAAAAAAACTATAAAAAAACTTCACCGTGGGCCCTGGCAGACAGAATGGCAAAAACACCCGGCAGGCCAGATAAATGTCCGGCCTGTGAGCCATAGTTTGAGGACCCCTGTTGTAGGAACAAGATTCAACAGTTGGCTTGGCCCACAGGTAGTATAGTACCAGGTTGAGGTAATGAACTAGCTGAAGAAAGAAAAAGGGGTGAGGGGCGCTGAGCCCCCATGGTGTAGTGGTTGTTCGCAGGACTGCAGCACACTGGGATGGAGGTTCAATTCCAGCTCCACGGGAGCAAAGGCTGGGCCTCCTATTCCCACCACCTGAGGGCAGTGATGCCCCCCCCAAAAAAAAAAGAAAGAGAGAGAGGAAGGAAGGAGGGAGGGGAGGAAAGAAGGAGGAAGGAAGGAACGAACGAACGAACGAACAAACGAACGAAGGAACTAGCTACAGCAGAAGCACTCTGGTCTCATCACCAGAGAACAAGAGACACAGGGTCAGACTTTGCAGTCATTGATTTCTTTGCCCTCCAATCAAACTGCAAGCTGGTTAATCTCTGCCCACATGTTCCTGTGGGCCAGGTTGACACAATAAACCTGACTATCACAGTAACTCTTTTTTTTTTTTTTAGGCATCACTGCCCTCAGGTGGTGGGAGTAGGAGGCCCAGCCTTTGTTCCTGGGAGCCGGAATTGAACCTCCGCCCCAGTGGGCCGCAGCCCCATGCATAACCACTACGCCACCGGGGCTCAGCCCCAAGTAACTCTTTTTTTTTTGGGGGGGGGGCATCACGGCTCTCCGGTGGTGGGAGTAGGAGGTCCAGCCCCACTGCTGGAATTGAACCTCAGTTCCAGTGGGCCGCAGTCCCGCGCACAACCACTACGCCACCCGGGCTCAGCCCCACCAAGTAACTCTTTACAGCAGGGGGTGCTCACACTTTTCCAGCGTGCCAGGTACTTATAAAGTGATCAAGTCAAAACGATTTACCCACTACAGAAATGCAAACCATATATATATTTTTTACCATATATTTTTATTATCTCTCACATTTGTAAATGCATGGAGTATTCTTTATAAGTACAATATATGTTTATGCGCCTTGCATAACTGCATGAGTCTATATTACACAACACAATTAACTACATTCGTTTTTTTTTTTTGTCATGACCCAATTTGACTCTGATGCCTTGCACAGAATGGAATGAGCCAGGGATGCACAGTCCGGACAGGAGCTGCTGACAGCCGGCCTCAAGCACATTCCAAATGATCCTCAGTCCTGGTGGAAAGGCCCTCGGACTTCATGATCGTGATGTGGGAAAAGGTTGACTCACATCAATAAGGAGAGTCCAATAATGCAGTCAAGGAGGCAGCATGTTTTCTCATGTTTGGGTGCTTTCCCTCTAGGAAAGTGACCAGATCAAATCCAGCAGCACCTCTCCAGGAGCAAAGGCTGGGCCTCCAACTCCCACCAGAGGGCAGTGATGCCAAAAAGAAAGAAAGAAAAAAGAAAAGTGAACAGAACTGTTCATGCGCTCTGGGCTTCGGCTGAATGTGACTTGTGGTGTCAAAATCTCCCATTCCGTATGAAAGTGACACGTTTTTGTCTTTTATTTATTTGTTTGTTTGTTTGTTTGTTTCTCTTTAGGCATCACTGCCCTGGTCGTGGGAGTAGGAGGCCCAGTCTTTGCTCCTGGGAGCTGGAATCGAACCTCCATCCCAGTGGGCCGCAGTCCCCCGCACAACCACTACGCCACCAGGGCTCAGCTGTTTTTTGTCTTCTTACATGGTCTAGCTCCCCCACTCATTGTAATACCCTGTCCTACGTGTAAGAGGGGGAAAAAACAGGGTCTAAAAATCGGCGATAGGGAAATATGGGGAGCTGGTACTGGTAGGTAGCTAGCTAGAGCAGGGAAAGGGCATCCGTTACAGGTCAAATGATGGCCCACTGCGCATGCTTGGAGGTCCAGGTTTCCAGCCAACAACACTACAATTGGATTGGTTCACCTGGGCCAGGTGAATGCAATTCAGCCAATGGGGTCCACCAGGATTGTAAACCACACCTCCCCGCAGGAGGATAGAAAACTACTAAGTTAGTTAGTAGCTTGGAGAGGCTTTTATCCCAGCGGCTGCCCTATCATGTAGGACACAGAATGCAGCCCTGAACCGACCGCATCTCTCCCTCCCTCAAGCAGTTTCCTGGCTGGCAGACTTTGGTGAAGAATTTCCTGGTTGCTGCTGTAAACCTGAAACTTCTTTAATTTTCGTAAAACTTGTTTGGATCACAAACCAGATTTCGGCTTACATTCTATTTTTGCGCGAAGCCAAGGACGGAGGTACTTTTCTAATTCCCAAGATATCTAACCTTCCTGGGAGCCTCAGTGGAGGAAGGATGTTTTGAGAGTGATGATGACAACAAGTGTGCAAATTGTGTGGTCTGCATACGAGTGACATATGTATGGGTCGTGATGGGAGTTGTATGAGCCCCCAATAAAATGATTTATTTAAAAAAATTAAGCAATAGTTTCGCTTGTTAGTTTTGCTGCACTTAGTGTAGTTGTTTGCGTGTGACACCTAAGATTGCATCTGATTGGCTGCGCTATATATCAATTAAGTGGCAGGATTGGTGATAGACTTGCATCTATTTTTTTTGGGGGGGGGGCAATCACTGCTCTCCGGTGGTGGGAGTAGGAGGCCCAGCCCCACTGCTGGAATCGAACCTCCGTCCCAGTGGGCCGCAGTCCCGCGCACAACCACTACGCCACCGGGGCTCAGGCCTGCATCTATTTTTTTAATGCCATGCGATCTACCCCACAGTACATTTGCGATCGACTAGTAGCTCTTGACGGAAGTACTAAGCTTTACGGGGAAGTACTCCTGCTTAACAGGGAATAGAGAGCCTCGAATTTCTCCCGAGGAGCAGCTGGTGCTTTCCAACTGCTGCCTTGGGTTAGCAGGTCAACATGTAACCACCAGGTTGCTTCACCTGGGATACAATCTATCATATAAGATCCTTTCAAGGGCTGAGTCCCGGTGGCACAGTGGTTGTGTGGGGCCCTGCGGCCCACAGGGTGGGCGGTTCATATCTAGCAGCAGCTCTCCAGGAGCAAGGCTGGGCCTCCTACTCCCACCAGGGCAGTGATGCCCACAAAAAAAACAAACCAACAAAAAAGATCTTTTCAAGTCCCTGACTTCTTTTGTCTGAATGGAGTCAAGCAGAGAGGTCCAGCTAGTATCCCAATAGCGAGTGTCACTCAGAGGGGCGGTCCCAGAAAACGAGGTGGCTTTGGGGGGCGGGGAGCCAAGAGGTCTGAAAGAAAACTGGACCTGGCTCCGAGGCTGACCTAGCTGGAAGGTCATGGTGGAGCCCAAAGTTTCCAAGAGTCTCCAAAGTTTCCAAGTTGCCCGGACTCGCGCTCCTCCGCAGTCCTCGTCTCCCAGCGCGCGTTTCCAGCCGGAACTCATCCTCAGACCGACGGGGCCGGGGAGGCCCCGCAGAGGAAGCCCTGAGGCTCCCGCAGGCCCAGCGGCCGCGCTGGAAACGCTCCCGGCGGAGGGGCGGGGCCGGCTCACCTGTGGGGCGGGGCTCGCGGGGGCCCCGCCCCCGGAGGCTCAGTCTGTGGCCGGAGCGGCCGGGCGCAGCGCGGAGCAGCCAGCCGGGCACTGGGTGGAGGGGCGGGGCGCGGCGCGGCGCGGCGCGGCCGAGCGAGTCCGGAGCCTCCGAGGTCAGGTGGGTGGCGGGGGCGGGCTCCCGGGAGTGGGGGGAGATGAAGGGGCCGTGATGGGAAAGTGGGACGGAGGGATGAACTCCGGATCGGGCCCCACCCTGGGCCCGATCGACTGGCCCCTGGGATGAGCCTTGGGGTCCCTGGACGGGCCCTCTCCAGGCCGGGTCCCCCGAGGGTCGGGAGACCCCGCTCAGGCCGCACCCCCTCCCCGGTGCACAGGTAAACAGGAGCGAGGGCGGGGCGGGGCCTGGGGAGGGGGTGGAGGAGCCCTTGTGACGGACGCGGGGAGGAGGGATCCCGGGGTGCGGGGCGCACAGGGCTGGGCCAGCGGCCTGAAGTAAGGTGCGCCTTGGGGAAAAGGGGGGAGGTGATAGGACCTTTCTGCGCCCTACCTGCGAGCGTGCGTGTGCGATGACCTACAGCTGTTAGCTACGGCTGCAGGAGGGGCCCGCACCGTGGTGTGTCGCCGGGAGAAGGGACCCAGGGGACCCGGCCCTGGGAGTGAGCTGGCAATGTGGGCGCCCCGGGGCGTGCTGGGTTGAGACTTCGGTTGCGCTGCCTGTCGGACTTTGTGGGTGCGAGCCCGAGGTGGCCCGAGGTTGACTGGCCATCTGATCGTGGGTCCCTGTGAGGGCCCATGTGGCTGTGGTGACTGGGCCCTGGGGTTGGAGTGGTGCTGGGGACCCTGGGGAGGGTGGAGAGCGGGGTGACAGCGGGGTGCAGGAAGGGATGTGGGCTGGAAGGAGACATGAGATTAGCCTCCAGCCGCCCCTTGGGAGGATGCAGGGGTTGGTGGCAGGGAAGGAGAGAGCAGGGTGGCGGTGTGACTGTGAAGTGTGCCTCGGTGTGAGGTGGCGGGCTCTACGGAGGAGGGGGACTCTTCAGAGGAAGGGGGATGCATGTGTGCCCAGTGCGACTGCCTCTGGGGGAGCTGGGGTCGCGCCGTGAGACAGGACTCAGCCAGGTGTTGGGGCGCTTGCCTGGTGGTGAGCTCGTGTGGGCATGACTCTGACTGGCTGGTGTGTAAGATCTGATGTGTGCACGCGCTGTGGAAGGCAGGTTCCGGTCAGAGTAGGAAAAGCTAGCGATTCTTCCCCTCATTGGGGGAGTTGGAGGGGGACGCGACGTCAAAGGAGGGAACTCGTGTGACTCAGAAGAACCCTCCGCCTTAGGGTGGAGGCGGACTCACCGCGACCCTGCAGGACAGGGGAGAACTGCACGCTGTGGGTTTCCAAGAATGTAACCCTTTGAGGGCTTTAAAAGCCTCTTCTTTCTCCCTTGGAGCAGGCTGGTGGTTTCGAACCGCTGAACTTGAGATTAACAGGCCAACGTGCAACCCATCACGCCAGCAGGGGTCCTTTAGGAAAGCAAGGTGGTCCCACAAAACTCCCGCTTTCACTATGTGTGTGTGTGTCTGTCCTGCACATGAGTCCGTGTATGGAGGTATATCTATCTCCTTACGGCTTTCCATTTGACTTCCACTCTCTGTGGATGTGCCTGTGGGTGTGCAGGGACTCAGGTGCAGGTAGACGTAGGGGCACTGGTGATGCAAGGGGTGACTCCTTAGGCAGCTAACGCCAAGGTCAGAAGTTCAAAACCACCAGCCGCTCCTCAGGAGAAAGACGGGCTTTGTGTTCTCATCAACAGTTACGGTCTCGGAACTCACCGGGGCAGTTCTGCCCGGCCCTGGAGAGTCGCTGTGGGCTTGGTGGTGGGGAGCGAGTTGGCGATGCTATGAGACGGTTTCTAAAGCTCTGGGAACAAAGGGGCAGGAAAGGTCGTGGGGCTTCCCGTGACCTGCTGTCAGAATCTGCCCGACAGCGACGCATGTGTGTGGACACTCCTACAGCTGAGAACGAGACAGGCAGAGGTTGGGGTGGGGCTGAGTATGTGGTTCCATCCGTGCACTTCCTGGAGGTGTCTGCCCATCAGGGACCCCCATTCCTGGGAATCCCGGGTGCGTCAGAGTCGGCCTGAGCTCCAGGCAGTCTCCCAACCTGCCCAAAGCAAGCCTGCTGCCGTTCAGTCCATCCCAACTCTTGGACAGGGCAGAATGGTTTTCCAAGACCGGAACTCTCTACCGGAGTAGGAAGCCTTGTTTTGTTCCCGAGGAGAAGCTGGTCCTTTCAAAAACTGCTGCCCTTCAGGTTGGCCGCCCAATGCCTTGTATAGGTCCCCGTGGCTGGATTTTTTTTGGAAGCAGACCACCAGAACTTTCTTCCACACACCTCCAGGTGGACACACAGATTTAACAGCCAAACACACTACCTGGGGACACCTCACTCACGACCACCGAGTCCACTGTGACTCAGAGCAGCCCTCCAGGACAGGGTGAAATGGCAGCTGGAGGTTTCCAAGACTCTTGACAGGAGTTGAAAGCCCAGACTTTCTTTTCCATGGAGCAGCTGGTGGTTTCGAACTGCCAACCTTCCCGTTAGCAGCCCAGATTCGGAACCACTTCATCCCCAGGGCTGTGTGGATGTACATGGGCGTGACTGTGAGTCTGACTGTGCAAACAGGGGCTCACCCTCTCCCCCTGCCCGGGCACTCATGGACACAGGTCTCAGAAATGTGCCAGGGAGATTGTGTGTGTGTGTGTGAACAGTGGAACCACCTTCTCTAGGTGCTCACTCCTGTCTGTACCATGGGGTCCACTCGGGGAGGGGAACTGAGTCTGGGGTCGGCCTCCTTTGCGCTCCATCTGTGGGTGTGTGGCTGTCCGTGAGAAGATGGAGATAAACCCAGAATGAATGCAGGGAGGGACAGGAGGCGACCGTGTGTCTGTGAGGTAATGGGAGGATGTGGCTGCTTTCAGGTGTGAATAACTTCGTGTGTGGTGTGTGTGTGAGAGAGAGAGAGAGAGAGAGATGGAGACAGGGTGAGCCCCAGGGCACAGTCTGGGACTTGATTTACTGAGGGGGGGAGGAGAGAGAGCCAGTTTCGCTGTGTGTCGACTGCTATTTCCAAGAGGAGACTAGGTCTTTGTGCTGGGCTGGATTTCCATCAAGGGAAGAATCCATTCGTTGTTTCGGAGAGAAGAATCGTGTGTGTGTGTGTGTGTGTATGCCTTGATTGCAGTAAGTGGAACTTCTAAAAGGTGTGTGTGTGCGTGTGTGTGTGTGTGTGTGTTTGTGTGTAGACAGTGTGTCTGGTGTAGGTACCTAATGGTGTTTCTGTGTCCTCATCTTTGAAACAAGGGGTTGTGTGTGTGGAGTGTGTCTGAAAGCAGCGTGTGTGTGAGAGGGGAGGAGGAACAGCTTTGTATCTGTATGTGTGCCTGGGTGTGTTCAAGTGTGTTTCTCAGAGGCATGTGGGTGACAGAGAGGCCCTTGTGTGGTAAGTAGGGTGTGTTGAGATGTTTCTGAGAAGGGTGGGTGTGTGTCTGTGTCTGTGTGTGTCTCCACCAGTTAAGAACTATGATCTCGTCACCCCTCTGAAGGCCTGTGCATGATAACCTGGGCCTCAACTGTCCTACAGCCAGTGTGACGTCACAAGCCATGCCTGTTCCCATGTGTCCCAACTTGCCTTGGGCCACTTGAGCCTGTCTGTGGTGAAGGGTGGAGCCCCCCTCTCGTCAGGGACCTAAGGTCCCCAGGCCCCAAGATTTGACTTAGGAGACCCCATCGTAGCCTCCCCCCAACCTAGAGCTTCCGCTACTTCCAGTATCCTCGCCCCTCGCCCCACCCCGCCCCCAGTTGTCTGACTGGTTCCCAAGAAAAACACCCTGGGAATGAGCTCATGGGGAGGCTGCCGCCTCCACGGACCCGCCCCACACGCCCAGTGGGAAGGGTGCCTCCTGTCTCGCTCCCACGGCCCCAACATCTGGGTCAGGGTCTCCGGCGTCTTTGGGGTGAGGAGTGCTGGCCCACTGAGCCGAGGCCAAGCAGGGGGAGCCTCCAGCCAGCCGCTGGGCCCTCGTCATTGTCGTCACTGACTGGGTGGGGCGTGGCCCTCAGGCAAAGGTGAATCTGCATGTTTTCAGATGAGAGCTGGCCAGGAGGGGGAGGGCACGGGCGCAGAGGGATGGCCAGAACAGGGATGGTTTGGGGGACAAGGGTCCTGCAGGGGAGATGGGCGTGGAGCCAGGGACCCCTGATTCCTGGTCCTGACGCCCGTCCCCATCCTGGCCACCCCAGGAGCAGCCATGTCGGTGCAGGTGGTGGCTCCCTGCGACACAGGGCGGGGCCCGGAGCGCCTGAACCCCGAGGAGCTGGTGCGGCAGACACGGCAGGTGGTGAGGGGCCTGGAGGCGCTGAGGGCCGAGCACCACGGCCTGGTCGGGCGCCTGGCAGAGTCTTTGGCGGGACAGGTTGCGGCGGCCGGCTCGGATCTGCTGGAGGAAAAACACCAGGCGGTCAGTCACTCGCTGGAGGCCATCGAGCTGGGGCTGGGCGAGGCGCAGGTAGGGGCCAGAGGGGCTGGCACTGGGGAGGGGCAGGGCTGGGAGGGACCCTGTGAGGTGGGGAGGTGCCGAGCCACAGTTGAGGTACTTGGGCAGCATTGCAGGGGGGTGGAGCACCCTAAGGAACCCGCTGACATCGTGGTCCAGCCTTGGATGTCCGCCCTCAAGGTGGGTGGTTCGAAGCCACTAACTGCTCCCACAAGAAAGAGGAAGCTTTCTATTCCCCTAAAGATTGCTCCGTCAGTCAGAGTCTAGTTGAGAGTAGGGAGTTTACGCCTGCCTGGGAGTTTATGTGTCAGTCTGAGTAGGCTATAGAAACAAACCCAGAGACACTCTTATGTGTGTAAGAGGGGACTTTGGATCAAAGAGTTCTTGTGCATTCAGAAAACATCCCAGCCCAGGCCAGAACAAATCCGTAAGTCTGATCTCGCTCCATATGTCGATATGAGTCCAGAAATTCCCCCTTAGACTCACGCAGCCATGCAACAGTGCCGACTGCAGGAAGATCCCGGGCCAGTGGGTGGAAAGGCTTGTGATCCAGCGGCGGTGGAAGCATCTTGGGGCTGGCGTGGGTCTCCACACGGCTCCTCCAGCTCCAGGGTTCTGGCCTCATCAACTTGGCTCCATGTGCCTTGTCAACGGAAATGTGTAGCAGAGAGTGTATGTATCTGGCCTCCAGGGAGCTATTTATTTAATTCTTTCGTGCCTCCAAACGAGCTCACCGATGGACCCGATGGACACAGGCTAGGCTCCACCCCTTTGAGAGTTGACAGATTATCGAACTGCTTTCCACAGGGCTCTTCTGCTGGCCCACTTGGTTTGCTCTGTTACCAATCTAAGGTTCAAAAACCACCACCCTGTGGGACTGCCGAAGCAGAGCCTGGTGATCTGCTTGTCCATGAATTCCCAAAAGGCCCCACTGCCAGCGGATCAAGTCTGACTCCTACGACAGGGCAGAACTAACTGCCCCTGTGGGCTTCGGAGGCTGTAATTTTTTTCTAATTTTTTTCATGGGCCTCACTGCCCTCTGGTGGTCGTAGGAGCCACCCAGTGCCGCTCCTGAGAGCCGCCACTGGATTTGAACCGCCAAGCCCGCGGGCCGCAGTCCCACCCTCAACCACTTACGCCACCGGGGCTCAGCCAAATTTTTGTTGTTGTTGTTTATTTTGGGGGCATCACTGCCCTCTGGTGGTGGGTGTAGGAGGCCCAGCCTTGCTGCTGGAATTGAACCTCCAACTCAGTGGGCTGCAGTCCTGCGCACAACCACTACCCCACCGGGGCTCAGCCCCAGCCAATTTTTTTTTTAATCATTTTATTGAGGGTTCATGCAATTCTTTTGTTTTGTTTTGTGGCATCACTGCCCTGGTGGGAGTAGGAAGTCCAGCCTTGCTCCTGGAGAGCTGCTGCTGGATTTGACCTGTCAACTCTGTGGGCCGCAGTCCTGCACACAACCACTAGGCCACCGGGGCTCAACCACAATTCTTATCTCAATTCATACATCCATCTATTGTGTCCAGCACATTTGTACATGTGTTGTCGTCATCATTCTCTTTTTTTTGGGGGGGGCATCACTGCCCTCTGGTGGTGGGAGTAGGAGACCCAGCCTTGCTGCTGGATTTGAACCACCAACCCAGTGGGCCGCAGTCCTGTGCACAACCCCTACGCCACCGGGGCTCCGCCCGCCGTCATCATTCTCAAAACATTTGCTTTTTACTTGAGCCCTTGAGATCAGCACCTCCTTTCCCCCCTCCCTCCCTCATGAACCCTTGATAATATGTAACTTAGGATTATTTTTTCATGTCTTGCACTGACCGATGTCTCCCTTCACCCACTTTCCTGTGGTCTGTCCCCCCGGGGGAGGGAGTTATAAGAAGATCATTGTGACGTAGTGGTTGTGCGCAGGACTGCGGCCCACTGGGTTGGAGGTTCAATTCCAGCAGTGGGGCTGGGCCTCCTACTCCCACCACCAGAGAGCAGTGATACCACCCCCCCAAAAAAAAAAAAAAGATCACTGTGACTGGTTCTCCCTTCCTCCTCCACTTTTCCCTTCCCCTCCTGGAATGGCTGTTTTCATGATGGGTCCTGAGGGGCTCGTCTGTCCTGGATTCCCTGTGTTTCCAGCTCCGAACTGTACCCGTGTCCATGCTCTGGCCTAGCCCGATGCATCAGATAGACTTGGGATCAGGATAGCAGGAGGGGGGGTGGCAAGATGTTAAGTTTCATCCGTGCTCCACTGCCCCCTGGAGGCTGTGGATTTTCATGGGTGCAGACAGCCTCAACTTTCTCCCCCCCTCACCCCCCGCCCCACGCCTGCTCAAGCCACTGTGCTTAAGCTGCCGAGGGAGGAAAGCCCCCAGAGGTGGTGTCCTCAGTGTCCCACGGAGTCACCGTGCTCAGAATCCGTTCCTCGGCATGGCGTTTGGTCTTTAGGGCTTGGGGCCATGGCAGGGACCCCTGAAGCAGGTGGGGGGGGG
>PVJH01048410.1:0-10809 GCA_004026705.1 Nesogale talazaci | reverse complement strand
TTTGGTTGTTTATGAAATACATACACAGAGGGAGAAAAATAAGGAATATAGCTTGGCCTGTAGGGTCACTTGCCACCAAAAATATGAATGTGACCAGGGTCATATCTCTACCACTTGTAGTTGCCTCATTTATTTAACATACTTCACTGTCTTCCCTCTCTTTACAATATGTGACTCTAAAGGTAATCTCTTGCAACTTAGCATCTCAAACCTGAAAATGTCATTCAAAGTTCTCATAGTTCCACATTAAACAATTCATGATACTGACTTTCATTGATAGTGTTTAAAATCCAGCTCCACCCATAAACAAATCAAATAAGTAAAATGTGGCCATCTTCATTAGAAATACTTGATTAGAGTATAGGAATAAGCTATTCTCCTAATAAAACAAGTGCAAACCAATAAAACAATATCCACAAATGTGGCAGTCATCTAATCTGGTGCCAATATGAGCAGCAAGAGTATAGGGGTGGAGTCTAGCCTGTCAATCTGGAGATAATTAATGAGACCTCTGTGTGGACATGTCTTTCTTCTCTGAGAATTTGGGAAATCTGGTAATTCCTTCTTGGAAACAGGAGACACTCTCTCTCTACTCGGTCCCTTGGAGGCACTCTGCTGACAATACAGAAGGCTGACTCCCTGGAAGACATTGCAGCTGACAAGACACGTGGCAGCATGCTGACAGAGCTTGAGCCTTGGAAACTGAAGGAGTCATGGAAAGACCCCTGAGATGCTTCTGCCACAACAGAATATACAAGACTCTGTCCTGGTGTCATTGCATGTGCTTCGTGAATCTGAAGAGGACTTATAGATTGGTTTGGGACATATGGCTAATATCGGACTTATGACCTTGGACTAGACTGGGCTGGGATCTTTTCCCAGTGTTCAGTTGCTCTTGTATATTGTTGCTGTGGCATTTGTTTGTTTGGGTTTTTTGTTTAGGGGGTTTGTCCTTTTATTTTTTCTGGTGGTGGTGGTGGTGGTGGTGGTAGTGTGTTTGCTTTGAACTCATAATTATCAACTGGTATCAAGTACCTCCAGAACATAAGGGTTTAAACATCAATGACTAATTATAATCTAAGTGGCATTCAAATCCTTTACTATGTGGAAAAATCCCACCTTTGTGAGAGTGTCTGTGGAGAAAGAGCCCTGCCTCCCACAAGAAAACCAGAAAGGCTTGATTCCTACCTCAGGCAGGAAAGCAAAGGGAGTGCAACATCTCTATCCAGGACGTGCGAAACAAAAATCTAAGACAATGGAAGAGTTGCATTTGCCTTCAGAGTAGCAAAGCTTTGGGAGATTAGAGTGACTGTGTAGCAGGCATGGACCAAACAGTGTACTAGGTGAGTTGTTCAGTGACCTCAACCTGATTCTTCCTTCTCTAAATTCACAGCTTTTTCTATAATGGTTGTTGTTTACCTGTTCTAACAGTTTAAAGTATATATGCTTCCAATAAATTCATCTCTCTGTTTAACCTTTTTATATTTCTATGTAATATTTAAATATAAACCATTTTGATGCAGTTATTGTATCAGATTGTATTTTCTAACACAAAGACAGAAATACACATCCCCATTCTACATTTTCTTCCTACAGTTTAACTTTATGCTGTTTTCCCCTTCAAGAGATAATATCCATATTCTTTTCTATACTTGAATCTGGGTGTCTCTGTGATTATGTCAAAAGTGACTTTAAGTGACTTCAGAAGTTGCATTATAAAAGGTGAGAGGGCTTCCCTGAAATTATGGAGCTACACATAGCTGAAACCTTATCATCATCCCAAGAGACAACATATGGAAAGGTTGTATAAAATGCTAGGGACAATAGCCCTAGTTGAAGTTCCAGCTACCAGTTGCCCCAAGCCTGGTCTAAAATGATAACAATGAGCAGATTGTTCTTCTAAGCCATTATGTATTTGAGTGATTTATTTCATATTGGTATATAATTAAGAAGAACCAAAAATAAAAGGAGTCTAGTTCCTGCAAAATCCAAAATCAAGAAACCCTGACTTTGAGAACAGAGAGCAAGCAGAATGTGGGAAAAGCCTGAGGAGACAGTGACATCTGAAAGATTATTTAGGAGATTCTTAGTGGAACTCGAAATAACGTTAAGAAATATGTTGAAAAGGCCTCACGCAAATTAAGGAAAGATCATCTGAAGCAGAAAAAAAAAAGGTTGCATTTTTTAAAGGTGGAAACAAAGTTTAAAAACAGTTCCATCATCTGTGGTAATGTGGACAACTGGAAATATACCTTAAGCCAACTAGGTGATAAAGCTAAGATTTTTATACAGCAAGCCTGTGATAAAATGTAAGAGGAAAGTTATATGCTAAGTAGTAACTCATAATCATAAATTGATCCCTCATGTAATGATGGTTACAAGTGGAGAGACTGACGACAAGGCTAGCAGTTTGTAACCAGACCAACATCCAAGGCAGAAAGAAGGGGCTTTTGACCCCCAGAAAGTGTTCGCCTCAGCAACTCACAGAAGCAGTGCTACCCAGTCCTGTCAGCTCACAACGCATCAGAAGTGGCGGTGAATTTTGACTTACTAGGGGTGTCAGTAGATTACTACACGTCAGGCACCTTCTCTTATTGCAAATACAGGTTTCCTTGTGACAGAAAAGGATGACTCTAAGGGCAAAATCAAGAGCCAAAAGAGCTAAAAGCCATGTTGAAAAATATCCCAGGTAGGTGACAGACTCTACTGAAGGATCTGGAAGTGGACTCTACTTCCGTGAATTCTCCGTCCCTGTTTTTAACTTTTTTGAACACTCTCACGGCTGGGATGAGGGAAAGAGCGCTTGAATATTTCTGCACAATCTTCAAATGACCAGGACGATTACTCAGGAAGATGCATCTAAAAAGACATATTCAAGGTGTCTCATCTTTGTAGGAGCCTGATTTAGATGTCAAGATCCTGAACTCTCACCAAATACCATCAGATGAGAGTCAAGGCAAAGGGAAGAAGTAAATGCATCTTGTACATGAAAAGAAGTCCAACTATTTGGTTAAATAATAAAAATCTGATGGTTCCTGGGAGACATGGGGAAGAGGGATGGTAGGGGAAGGAGGTGATATGGACACACTTAGGAACAGGGGAACAAGTGCTCAGGAATCGATGGTGAGGAGAGTGTGGGAGGACTGGAAGGATTTGAGCAAGGGTAATATAACTGAGAGGGAGTACTGAAACCCAAATGAAGACTGAGCATGATAGAGGGAAAAGAGGAAAGTAAAAGGAAATAGGAGAAATAACTAGGAGGTAAAGAGCATTTATAGAGGTCTAAATATAGACATGTACATATGCAAATATATTTATTGATAATGAGGAGGAAATAAATCTGTGTGCATCTATTTATAGGTGTAGTATGAAGGTAGCAGATTAACTTTGAGCCTCCACTCAAATACTTCCTCAAGGCAAGAAACTTTGTTCTATTAAACTGGCATTCCATGAAGCCCACCTGCCCAATAATGATCACTGGAGACAAATGGGTACATAAGCAAATGCGGTGAAGAAAGCTGATAGTGCCTAGCTAGCAAAAGATATAATGTCTAGGATCTTAAAGACTTAACGGTAAACAAATGGCTAGCTCAAGAGCAACAAAGCCCGCTATGAAGAAGCACACCAGGCTGTGTGATCCTGAAGTGTGGAAGGAAGCATGCATCAAGGAACAAAAATTACATCATTGTGAATGAGGGGGAGTGCAGAGTGGGGAGCCAAAAGCCATTTGAAGGGAATTGGACATTCCCTTACAGAAGGGTAGCAAGAAGATGACAAGCCAGTCAGGCTGCAGCATAGCAACGATGAAACATACAACTTCCTCTTGTTTTTAAATGCTTTCTTCCCCCAACTATCATGATCCCTATTCCACCTTACAAATGCAGGTGATCTGGAAAAGGTACACTGGTAAAGATGGAAACTGGAAATACAGGGAATCCAAAATGGATGAACCTCAGGACCAGTGGTGAGAGTGGAGATACTGGAAGGGTGGAGGGAAGATAGGGTAGAAAGGGGGAGCCGATTGCAAGGATTTACATATAGCTTCCTATCTGCTGGATGGACAGCGGGGGAGTGGGCAAAGAGAGGCGTTGGGCAGTGTAAGATATGACAAAATAATAATTTATCAATTATCAAGGGTTCATAAGGGAGGGGGAATGACAGGGAGGGAGGAAATGAAGGACTGATGTCAAGGGCTCAAGTAGAGAGCAGATGTTTTGAGAATGATGGTGGCAGTGGAGGTACAAAGGTGCTTGACACAATGTATGTATGTGTGGATTATGATAAGCATTGTACAAGCCTCCGGTAAAATGATTTATTTAAAAAAATTACAGTCAAAAAGAAAAAAGATCTTCCCCAGTTTCTGGTTTACCTAGAAGGAAGAAGGAAGAGCTTGATCCAATGAGCACCAGAAAGACATTGTCAAAATTCCAGATCAGATTTTCTGCCAACAATAAACTCAAAAAACTCACTGCCATCTAGTTTATTTCAACTCATATTGATCCTATAGGGCATAACAGAACTGAACTTGAAAGTTCTGTAACTGTAAGTCTTTGCAGACACAAAAAGGTTTATCTTTTACCCACAGAGTAGCTGGTGGTTTCAAACTGCTGACCTTCAGTTAGCAACTTACCATGTAATAGAAGTGATATAGTTCCTCTATCATAATCAAGGATCAAACATACCAAATATTAATTTTCTTCTACAAATAAATAACAATAAAATATAATCTACCTGAAAACAAAATATTCCTTCTATCAATATAACTTGAACCCAATACGAAGCAAAATAATAACAGATTGATAGCACTTGTTTTCAACTGTGAAGCCCTTGAGGTGTCTAAGTTTACAAGTTAGTGTGTTAGTCTGGGTAGACAAGAGAAATATACTCATAGACACGCATATGGATATAAGGGAAAGGTTTATGGACAAGAGGAATGGAATATTGAGAAAGCATCTCAACCCAGTCCATCCCAAAGTCATAAGTCCGATACTTGCCCATATATTCAGTCTATAAAGTCTCCTTCCCACTCACGAAGTCACAGAGCAGTGGGTGCAGAATCCCAGCTCTGGTAGTGGTCCCCTCATGGCTCCTCATTTCCAGGGCTCGAGGTCCATCAGCAGTATCCATTTGTGATAGAAACATCTCAGTGCTGTCAGGAGTCTCTCTGAGGCTTTTGTGGCATCAGAGTTCTGGTTTCATCAGGGTAAGGCAGTGTGACTTCTCCACCGGCTCTTCTGGTTCCTCAGACACTGCCATCTTGTCTTATCAGTATAGTGTCTCTAATTAACTAGGGAGATGATCTTTCATCTTCACAAGGGAAATATTGCAAGACTTCCCAGAATTCTCAGGGGAAAGCCATGCCCACACAGAGGCCTCATTTGCTACTCAATGGCTAACTCCAGATTGACAGGATAGACTTCACCCCTACATCCCAATCATGAAATTGACATCAAGTACATTACCGCCACAGGTAGAGAGCTAAAATCATTTAAAATTTTAAGATACCTATATCTAGATGAAGAATCCCTGGTGATATGTCAAGTTGCATTAGACTACTAACCAAAAGACCAGCAGTTCAAATCCACCAAGATGAGGCTGTCTGCTCCCATATAGATTTACCACTTTGGAACCCCTATGAATCAGAATGTATTGGGTTGTTGGTTTGGGTATGGACATATCAAGAGTGGTACAAGCAGCTGAGGATGACATTTGAAAAGGATATCTTAGCTCCCAGGAAGAAGGCTCTGACAACCTGTTTACAAATGATCAAAAACTTGGAAAAACTATATACACATGTGTTTCCCCTGAATGGAAACTGACGTGATGGAAACCAAGAACAAAGCATACTATCTGCAATGTGTATTGTACTTCAAATTTAGCTCCCAGAAAATGTTTTCAAATTTTTTCAAGATTGCTTCATAATAACTGCCATATAATGATATGAAGCGTGGATTGCTTTGTAATCTAAGACAAGGGGTACCCAAAATTAGCCAGATCTTTTTTCAAAGATATATATTTAATTTTTTTTTTTTTTACAAAACAACCTTATTACTTTCCAAGTACTCTCCATTACACTTAATGCATTTGTCAAATCTCCTATTCCATTCTTGGAAACATTTTTCAAATTCATAGGCTTAGATGGCTGACAGCACCCCTCTCATTTTTTTTCTTCACCTTCTCAATGTCATCAAATCACTGTCCTTTCAGGTTCCTCTTCATTCATGAAAATGATAAGAAGTTTCAAGGAAAAAGTTTAGGTAATTAAGGTGTGTGGAACAAGAGAGGTATGCTATTTTTTACCCAAAATTGGCACATTGGGATGGTTACCTGAGCAGGTGCATGATTGTGGAGGCAAAACCAGTCCCCCTGCCACAACCAGACCCTTTTTTTGCACACTGTTGCACTATTGTTTCAGAACCTCTAAATAGAAAGCTTGATTAACAGGTGGAATGAACTTCAAATGCACTATGCAGCAAAATTTTTGTCCTTTCAGGAAGTTGACAGAAGTCCAGAATGAGATTTGTCATCAATCAACATTTCAACTTTTATGAAATAAGAAAACCACTTGTACACTGGGTTTTCCCTTAGCACTGTCCTTGTAAGCTATGTTCAACATCACAAAAGTTTCTGTGAAATTTTTCCCAAGCAGAAAATGAAATTTCGCAGGCTCATGCTGCTCTCTTAAATCAGCCATCACACACCAAAAAAAGGTTTGAGCGAAACTATTTTTATGAAAAAATATACCGTGACCAAAGAGAAACTTCTTAGGTGACACCACTGGATGCGCTAACTTAGAGCAAGTTGCTTGATGCTCACGTAGTGGGAAAAACACTAAGAATGCTCTCTCCAACAGAGCTTTTTTTCTGTTTGAGGGAGGTACCCCCTTGTATATACTAACTCAGAAGGTAAAGTTAATAGAGATTGTATTAAAATTTGAAAGGAATTTCTAATCATTAGAGTGGACTTAAAATGAAATAGGACCAATTGTAAAGCAGTAAGAAATTTTCGACTATAGGCATTTCTTGAGAGGCTTCATATAATGAAACAAAGGCTCTATATAAGAGAATATGGTGGTTTGTTCAAGTACATGGTTTAAAAAGAATTACTGAAATGTCCTAAGAATTCACACAAAAAACTTTAATTTTACCATGGGTCCATTTAGATGAAAGAAAATATCCAAAAGTCATTCAGTATGCCTAATGTAGTATGAATTTAGTAACTTCATTAATAGACTTTGGATTTTTTTTATTAAGATTAATAACAGCACTAAATATTTCAAACTTTTTATTCCCAAGATTTTTGATAAGTGTCATGTTAAAGCAGTTCTTCCCAGGTCATAATTTGAGAGCCTGACAAAGACGGACTTATATTCCCAGAACTATATAATAGAAACAGTGTTGTGTTGCTAGTCATAAAATCGTCAGTAGCTAACCCTTGGGGGTGGAGGGGGGTGCGGAGATGCAGTAATTAGAAAAATATAGCCTTCGGACAGCAAGGGGAGCAGAGCAAAGATTTCCCAAAAGAATAACAAAATAGACTTTGGGGCCAGGACATGACAGCCCACCAGACTCGACCAGAAAACACTTCGCAAGGTCAACAAACACCTGAATTATTTGCAGGCTTTTCTTTTTCTTTGTCACTGGTTTTTGTTGTTATTGTTGCTGTCTTGTTTTCATTTGTTGCTTTGTTTTGCTCTAACTCGTTTCTTGGGCATATTATTATCTCTGCAGGTCTATCTAGATAAGATAGGCAGGATAAACAAACTGGAGGAGAAAAACAATAGGACCAACAGTTCCAGGGGGGTATGGGATATGAGGAGGCAGGGGAAAGGAAGTGAGTACTAACAAACATAGAGATAAGGAAACAGCAAGTGATCAAAAATTGGTGGTGAGGAAAGTATAAGAAGCCTGGTAGGATTTGGTCAAATGCAATCTAACAAGAGAAATTACTGAAACCCAAATGAAGGCTGAGCATTATAGTGGGGCAAGAGGAAATTAAAAGGAAATAGAGGAAGGAACTGGGAGGCAAAGAACATTTATTATATCCTAAATGCATGCATGAGTATATGTAAATATACTTACATATGATGACGGGGAAATAGATCTATGTGCATATATTTATAGGTTTCATATTAAGGAAGCAGATGGATATTGGGCCTTTACTCAAGTACTCCCTCAATACAAGAACACTTTTTTCTATTAAACTGGCTTTCTATGATGCTCATCTTCCTGGCATGATCACTGAAGACAAAGGAGGTGCATAAGCAAATGTGGTGAAGAAAGCTTATGGTGCCAGGCAATCAAAAGATATCTGGGGTCTTAAAGACTTGAAGATAAATAAGCGGCCATCTAACTCAGAAGCAACAAAGCCCACACCAGCTTGTGTGATCACAAGGTCTTGAAAGGGCCAGGTATCAGGCATCAAGGAACAAAAAAAATTATATCATTGTAATAAGGGGGAGTGTAGAGGGGAGAACCAAAGCCCATCTGCAGGCATTTAAGCATCTCCTTACAGAAGGGTCGCAGGGGGAAACAAGCCAGTCAGGGTATAGTTTAGCAATGATGAAACATACAACTTTCCTCTAGTTCTTAAATACTTCCTCACCCTCACAATCATGATCCCAATTCTACCTTACAATCTACCTTACATATCCTCTGGTCTATCCACTGGTACAGATAAAAGCTGGAAACACAGGGAATCCCAGATGGATCCGTCAGGACCCGTGTTGAGAGTAGATATACTGGGAGGGTGGAGGGGAAGGGGCTAGAAAGGGGGAATTGATCATAAGGATCTACACATAACCCCCTCTATGGGGGACAAACAGAAAAATGGGTGAAGGGAGACTTCAGACAGTGTTAGACATGACAAAATAATAATAATGTGTAATCATCGAGGGTTCATGGGGGGAAGAGAGGGAAAATATGAGGAGTTAATTACATGGGCTGAAGAAGAAAGAACATGTTTTGAGAATGATGAGGACAAATGTACAAATGTACTGACACAATGGATGTATGTACAGATTGCAATAAGAATTGTATGAGCCCCTGATAAAATAATTAAAAAAAATAAACAAAGAAAGAAAAATATGGTATAGGTAATAAAAATTAAGTCAGAGATTGTATAATAGGATTTAGCAAAGACTCCTGCATTGCAAATATCGCTTTTCAATGCAAAACAAGACTATATAGCTGGATTTCTCCAGGTGAAATACACCAGATTGACTACATCCGTGGGGAGAAAAACGATTGAGAAACTCAATATTAGCATCTAATCCAGGTCATGGCTGTTTGGGGAACAAATCATCAATTCCTTAAGTATAAGTTCAGGTTGAAGCTAAAGAAAATTAAAACAAACCCAAGAGAATACCATTTGAATATCAACAAGAGCTCAAGAACAGATTTTAGCATTGAACTCTAATAACAGAAGACCAAACAAGCTTGGTAGGGCACTAAAAATATCATATATAAATAAAGCAAACTGCCATTAGAAAGACAGGAGGAAAGTCAACATAGGTGTGAGAAGATACCTTGAAATTTCCTCTTAATCTTAGAGGAGCTAAGGTACATGAGGGAAGTTTTCAAAAGGCAGTTTAAGAAGATAAAGAAGAATCTTATAATGAAATGTGCAAAAACCTAAGGTTAGAAAATCAAAAAGGAAAAATGTGCTCAGCATATCTTCAACAAGTGGTGCTGGAAAAAATGGATATCTGTCTGTAGAAAAATGAAGCAAGACCCTTACCTCACTCCATGCACTAGAGGAAACTCAAGGTGGATCACAGATCTTGAAGTAAAACCCCAAACTATTAGGGCCATCAATGAATTGGGACCAACCTGAGAACACTGGCATAGGGATTACATAGGCTATCAGAAATAGGGAAGAACACAAACACAGAATAGACACAAATAGACAAGTGGGAGATACAGAAGATAAAACACCTGTGTACATCGAAAGAATTCACCAAGAGAGCAATAAGAGAGCAGACAGACTGGGAAAACATCTTTGGCAATGACAAATCAGATAAAGGCCTTATAGCCAAAATCTACAATACCCAGTTAGCTTCCAAAAAAAACAAAACTAATTGCCCATTGAGGAGGTGGGCAAAGGAACAGAAGAGAAGTTTTGCAGAGGAAGAAATCAGAATGGCCAATATGAGAAAATGTTCCTGATTATTAGCCATAAGAGAAATGCAAATAAAAGCAACAATGAAATATTACCCTCACGGATAGCCCAATTCAGAAAATTAGAAAGCAACAAGTCCTGGAGAGGTTGTGGGGAGATAGGAACTCTTATGCACTGCTGGTGGACCTGTAGGTTGTACAGCCACTATTGAAATCAATGTGAACATATCTAAGACAGATGGAATTTGAACTACTGTATGACCCAACAATACCCCTACTGGTCAGGGATTACCCAGAAGAGGCAAGTAAGAATCCACGACCAGGCATCTGTGCCCCAATGTCCATCGCAGCACAGTTAACAATCGCAAGGAGTTGAAAACAGTCCAAATTTCCATCAACTGATGAGTGGATTAAAAAGCTATGGTACAAAACAATAACAATGTATAAACTATTGAGGGTTGGAGGGGAGGAGAGATCAGGGGAAGAGGGGAAGGAATGGATAAGCTGATACTAGGGGCTAAAGGGAAAAAGGTGGACAATTGGAGAACAATAATAGAAGTGGACATGTGAGGGTGCTTGACGAGTATGCTTATTTATATATTGTGAAAAACGATGTATGAGCCCCTAATAAAATGATTGAAAAAAAAAAGCTATGGTACATACATACAATGGAGTACTATGCATCACTGAA
>PVJH01048409.1:0-10743 GCA_004026705.1 Nesogale talazaci | reverse complement strand
AGCCCATTGATGCAGCCACTGTGTCTATCCATCTTGTTGAAACTCTTCCTCTTTTTCTGCTGTCCCTCCCCTTTCCCAAACACGATGTCCTTCTTCAGGGACTGGTCTTTTCTTATAATATGTCCAAAGGACATGAGGTAAAGTCTCTCCATTCTTACACATAAGGAGCATTATGGCTGTACTTCTTCCAGTGTAGATTGACTGGCTTTTTTCCCCAGAATCATATATATACATTATATATATATAATTCCATATTTCAATCACATGAAGAATTGTACATTGCTACCACGATCAGTTTCCAACTATAGTGCTTTCAATATTCATCGTTCAAGTGCACTGTGTGGCAGTCATGTACTCGTGTGTCGATTTCATGATTGGGAGTCTGGGGGTGGAGTGTTGCCTGTCAATCTGGAGATAGCCAAAGAGGCCTCTGTGTGGGCATGGCTTTCTCCTGAGAGTTCTGGAAAGTCTCAATGTATTTCCCAATTGGAGGAGAGGGACTTGACTCAGTCTCTTGGAGTCAGTCTACCGACAAGACAAGACAAGACGGCGGCATGTTGATAGATTCTGAGTCCTGGAACCTGGAGGAGCCAGAGGAGAAGCCACATGGACTTGCCCTGATGGAACCAGACCTCTGGGGCCGGAGAAGCCAGAGAGTGACCCCTGCCAGTGCTGAGATGCTTCTCCCACCATGGGGAGACCTCTGCCAGCACCGGGATGCTTCTACTGCCGCTGGATACATAAGACTCTGCACCCACTGGCCTGTGACATCATGAATCAGGAGACTTTATAGACTGGTATCAGACATAGGAGCTGATATTGAACGTATGACCTTGGACCGGACTGGGTTGGGATGCTTTCTCCATGTTCCATTCCTCTTGTATTTAAACCTTTCCCCTATATCCATATGTGTGTTTATGATTTTGCTTCTCTAGTCTACCCAAATTAATACACACTGATTCCTCCTTGGTCTACCTTATTCAATGGTCAACCTTCACCTACCTATGAGGGCACTGAAAATACTATGGTTTGGGCTCAAGGTACCTCAGTCCTCAAAATAACGACCTTGCTTTTCAATACTCTAAAGGGGTCTTGTGCAGCACACCTCCCAGTACAACTCATCTTTTGAGCTCTCGATTGCTGCTTCCATGAGTTTGATTGTGGCTCCAAGCAAGACCAAATCCTTGACAGCTTCATTCTTTTCTCCATGCATAAGCATGGAACCTACTGGTCCAGTTGTTAGGTCTTCAGTCTTCCTTACATTCAGTTGTAATCCATACTGAAGACTACTATCTTTGATCTTCATCAGCAAGTGTTTCAGTCCACATCGCCTCCAGCAAGCAAGGTTGTTATCATTTCCATATCAAGATGGGCAGGTTCAAATGTGAAGATGGCACCTTAACCTTTGTCATCTCTGAGATGGCTTGACCTTAAGTGTCCCTGAGTGCTTCTTTAGGAGAGCAATCTATGATCCTTATCAGAAGGGAGTGGATCTATACGTAGGGTGGGACAGATCATAGGTTCTGATTGCCCTTGGCAGCAGACAACCTTCAAGCAACTCCAAGCAGTTCACCTTCAAGGTATAGTAGCAATCATGTGCTTGCAAGCAGCACCTTAGAATGGGGGGGGACATTGTAGGGAACAACTTTACTTAGGAGAATGTAACTGGGAGGCATCTTCAACTCACGAGACTCTCAGACTGCCAAACTCTATAAAATATGAGTGTAGAGAATATATTCACATCCCCTTCCTTCCCTATTCTCAGTTTCCCACGTCGTGTGATCTCCCTGCAGGTAGCATGGGTAAAGCAAAAGGAAGACCTGATGCAGCAGAATGACTTATTTCAAAGGACAACTCAGGAAGACAGCATTATCATGAAATGTGCAAATCCCTGGAGTGGAGAATCCAGGAGGGAAGAGCAAGTTGCGTACTCCTCAAGTTAAAGAACTGAAATAAAGAAGCCAAACATTCATGCAGGAGGCATCAAAAGGAGATGAAATTAATACACAGAGTCACTGTACCAGAGAAAATTGGTCAGCATCCAACCATTGCAGGAGGTAGCATATGATCAAGAACTGACGGTATTAGAGGTTAAAAAGAAATCCAAGCTGTACTTATGGCCCTGATTAAAAATAATAATAATAAAGGTTCCAGAAATTGACAGCATACCAAGGAGATATTTCAACAAATAGATTGAACACTGGAGATGCCCATTCATCTGTGTCAAGAACTTTGGACAGCCGCTATCTGACCAACTAACTAGAAGAGATCCAAAATTGTCCTCATCCTAGGAAAGGTGACTCCAGAGGTGGGGTGGGGGTGGGGGGATTATTGAACAACATCATCAAGATGACATGCAAGTAGGATATTGCTGGAGATAATTTTTCAATGATTTCAGCAATACCTCAACATGATGTTGCCAGAAATTCAAGCCAGAAGCAGAAGAGAAGGTGGAACAAGGGTTACCTCTGCTGATACCACATGGGTCAGATTGTGACAGAATATCATAAAGATGCTGTGAAAGATAAGGTTTTAGGTCAGGTCGGCTGGGCCAGGATTCTCAATGGTTTAGCAACTAATACCGAGAAATCCCTCACCACCTGACCTAGCAAAATGTAAGGCTCCTTACTGGAATAAGATGAGGGTGGAATGCAAATAACATCCTTAATTGCCTTAAAGATGTGACCTGTTTCCAATATAAGTAGATGGTGTGATGGTTAGGTCCTGGGTCAGGTTAGGTCCTCAGTGGTCTTCCAGTTAGGGTCGGTAATCCCTCGTGATATGACCTAAGACAGTGTAATCAACTCCCTGATGGGTCTGCTGGAAGCAGCCAAGCAGGTATATGATTAGCATAGGAGGGATGGACTGAGGGCAGTGTAATTGAAGAGCAGTTTCCTAAGGCGGGTGGCCTGATCCTATGTACATAGGCACTGTGGAAACGACTTTTACTTCTTACTCTAAGTTTCGATGGTCTTACTCTCTCTGTGTGAGCATGACTGGCTTTATCCCAGGCTTGACTTTTCTAGAGAACCCAGCTGCACATGGATGCATCGGGATAGCTGCCTTGCTTTCTACTGGGCCTGCATCCTACAGCTGACTTAATGACCTCCAGTTCTCTAGACTTGAACAGATGGCCCCTGCCCAAGTCTGTCTTCCCAGTTTCCTCTGGGTGGTTTAAACCTCTAACTTTGGGGTTTGTCATTGAGCATTTCATGCTTTGTGAGAACCAGAGCCTCCCTCAGAGAGAGGGACTGGACTGTGGGCTGGAGATCAGCCAGGTAGTCACTTCATAGACTCAGCCTGTCCGCTGCATCTTATGTAAGGTTTCTGTTCGTCTGTTTACATGGGTGCTGGCACTAGTGTGTACTTGAAAAGCAGCTGGTTGGTGTGTGAGCACATTGGAAGTGTTACCTCAAAAAGCAAACTCACTCTCAGCTCGTTGATTCCAACTCATGGCAACCTATAAGATGAAGCGGAAGCCCCGGTGGGTTTCTAAGACTGGGACTCGTCATGAAAATGAAAGCCTCGTCTTTTTCCTGAGGAGCTGGCTCGTGATTTCAAAGCGCTGACCTTGCAGTCAACAGACTCACTCGTCACCACTATGCCACCACAGCTCTCTTGAAAGCTTGATGACAAAGAAATTTTTTAATTAAAGGTGTTTTTTTTGATGTAAAGCTGTACCATGATCATGGCATGAATAGTTCAACCCCTCTGCTTAAAATTCAAGGAGTTTGAGTCATGGTGCCTTGTCCAAATATGTCAGAAATAACTTGATAAGCAATGCAAGAGGAGTTCACTGCCATCAACATTGTCCATCTGCTCAATAGATATACTGGAATCTGAAATAAATTCTCTTATCATGTCCAAAAAAACTCTTTTGTAGCAACACAATTTGTTGCTTTTCATACTCTCTGCCTTCCCTTGCAATTCTGAGTCCTGTAGGAATCACCAAAATCCAGTACGTTATATAAATCTCATTTGTTTGGGGGCCAAATCTGGGGTCACTCTCTTGTTTGTGTAAAAGGGCAGAGAGCATTTGCACTGAAACAGAAACATGGCCTCACGCTCAACATCTTAGAGGACTTTGCGGTTTGCCAAGAATTTTTAACAATTATCTTTTTTATTAATATGATAGATTTTTCCTGGACTCATCTATTTCAAATCCTGGAGAGAGATCCATGTTAGCCTTTCAAATTTGTACAACCTTTTTGTTTTTGTGGAGACAGAAATCATGATAAAAAAGGAAGAGGGGGTGGGGACTGGGATAAAAATAAAAAACAATAATCAGATCACTCTTTTTGTCAAATTATTTGCCAGCTGCCGACCTTGGGCAAATAGCACCACTCCCATGAGTCCATATGGTGAAAATAATACCTATTATTCAGGATTCTTATGCAAAGGCAATGAGATCACACACGTCAAGTGTCTAGCAATATCTGGCATATAGTATTGCATTCAGAAATGTATGTTCTTAAGTGATACGACACTCCCTCCACCTGTTTGTGCTCACCTCTTGACCTCGCCTCTGAGGAGCATAGATCTCTATTACAAAACTTAAGACCCAGCTTTTAAATGTCTGCTGCTTTCATATTCCTAATTGTACAGGTCCTGCATCTCCTGCGTGCCATAGTCTCTGCTCCCTGCGTTCTGCCACAATCCCCTCTAAAAGTGAAGAGCTCTCTGGAGACTTAATCCCTGCTGGCTGCTGTGTTACTCTGAGTTGACTAGAGAAACAAATTCATAAACACACATAAGTAGATAAAGAAGAGGTTTATATACAAGAGGAAGGGAACATTGAGAAAGCATCCCAACCCAGTCCAGTCCAAGTCCATAAGTCCGATATGAGTCCATAGGTCTGATATCAATCTATAAAGTCTTCAGACTCATGAAGCACATGCCATGACACCAGGACAATCACAAGCCAGTGATTGCAGAGTCTTTGTATCCAGTGATGGTATCAGCACTGGCAGGAGTCTCCATGTGGCTTTTCCGGCCCCAGAGGTCTGTTTCCATCAAGTCTGGCCAGCACAGATGGCTTCTCCTCTGGCTGCTCCAGGTTCCAGGACTCAACATCTATCAGCATGCTGCCATGTTGTCTTGTCAATCTAGCATCCCAAGGGACTGAGTTTTGTGTCTTGTCAGTAGAGGGTCTCCAAACAATTCAGTCAATTGAGTCACTTCCAATGGGAAATATCACGAGAGTTCCCAGAATTCTTAGAGAAAGCTATGCCCACCCAAAGGTCTCATTGGCTAGCTCCAGATTGACAGGCTAGACTCCACCCCTAGACTCTTAATCCTCAAATTGGCACCTGATTAGGGGACTGCCACACCATCTAACTGAGAATCTTCCTCTAGTATACAAAACATGTGTCCTTCTCTACGGTCCCTCCAATAGTACATATGCAAAGGATAGATGAAGTCTCACTACTCTCACTTCCAAGGAGCAGCCTGACTATACATCTTCCAAAATAAATTTCTTTGTTCTTCTGGAACTCTTCGGTATTCTTCACTAACACCATGATTCAAAGTCATTGAAGCCTTTGTTGTTCTTTATTATTCTATTTTCTTATACATTGGACATGGTTGAAAATGCCCTGGCTTGGATCAGGCACCTCTCTGCTCTCAAAGTGACATCTTTGCTCTTGAACATTTTCAAAAGGTCTTTGGCCTCAGATTGGCCCAATACATTATACCTTTTGATTTTTTGGCTGTTGCCTCAATGGATGTTGATTGAGGGTTCAATTAAACTAAAGCCCTTAACTATTTCAATTTCTTGTTTCCATTTAGGTAGGCAAATTCATTCATCATAATGTTGCTTGATTGCTTTAGTTATGAAGACTTTTGAAGGCTCTGGGCTTTGATCTTCATTAGGAAGTGCTTCTAGTCCTCTTCACTTTGGGCAAAAGCAAAGTTGTCTCATCTTCATATTGCAGGTTGTTAATGAGTCCCCCTTCAATTCTGATGTTGTTTTCCTCATTACATAGTCCAGCTTCTTCAATATTTGCTCAGTATACAAATAGAATAAGAATGGATAAAGGGTACAACCCTGATGCACACCTTTCTTGATTTCAAATCACACAATATCACCCTGTTCTGTTCAAATAACTTTCTTTTAGTCTATGAGTATAATTAAGGATTCTCGAATACCCTTTCTTCACAGCATTATCCATCATTTGTTCTGATCCACAGATTCAAATGCCTTTCATAGTCAATAAAACATGGGTAGATGCTTTTCTTCTATTCTCTCTTTTCAGGAAAGATCCAATTGACATCAGCAGCTGTGTCCTTCATTCCACATCCACTTCTGAATCTAGCTTCACGTACCACCATTTTCATATCATCTTCAGCAACATTTTACTTATGTATGATGTTTATGATATTGTTTGATAATTTCTAGTCTGTTGAATCACCTTTCTTTGAAATAAACACGAACATGGATCTCTTCCATCTGGTTAGGCAGGTAGCTCAATCCCAAATGTCTTAGCAAAGATAGTGAGCACTTTCAGCATTGTGTCAGTTTGTTAAAATATCTCAGTTGGTTTAATGTAAATCCCTGGAGTTTTGGTTTTGGTCAATGCCTTCAACGCAGCTTGGACTTCTTCCTTCCATACCATGAGTTCTAGAATGGCTGGATATCGATCAGTTCTGATTTTCATGTAACACTATTTTTTAGTCTTTTTAAGGTATCCTAATAAAACTCAAACAAGTCTATTGCTGAGAAAACATGTCTTCAGTCATCCACTGATAACAGAAATATGTGTAAATGTGGTTTGTTTGGAATAAATCCAAGTAGGTTTGCACTGAAACCCTGGTAGCTATTCTTTTTCACTTACCTTCATAGAAAAAATAATAATGAATCCATGAAACATTTTGTAAGCCGGATAAATCTAAAGGACATTATGCTAAGTGAAATAAGTCAATCACAAAAGGACAAATAGCTGTGGTCTTTCTTTTATAAGAAGTCAAGAATAGAGAAAGCACAGAAAGCAATGTTCTCTGATGGTTACTAGAGCCGGAAGAACTGGAGCCCAGATGGTGCAGTGGATAGACACTGGACTGCAATCCATGTGGTTGGCAATTTGAAACCATCATCAGTTTCTCAGGAGAAAGACTGTGTGTTCTACTCCCATAAAGAAATACTGTCTAAGAGAGACGGGGAGGGGGGAGGGCAGTTGTACTCTAGAGGGTGGTGATTCAACATCAAATCGATGGCAGTAAGGTTGGTTTGGTGTTTGAGGAATGGATAGAAAAACATTTTCTATATAGAACACACTTGCTGGTTTGGATGATGGTAAAAAACAATTCTCAATATAGACGTCTGCCCAATGTGTTGACAGTAAATTAAGTTGCTGAGAAGTAAACTAGAATAAGAGATAAATTTGGCAAATGCTATCACATACAAGTTATGTTAGCAACTAATGATCAGAAGTATATGTGTATGGTTACATAGGTAGATTTGTACACATATGTGCCTATAGGAATGCACACATAAGTCTATGGGGTACATGTACAGGTGTATCTGTAGGCATCTGTCCACACATTAATGTGTGTTGCATAATTATTCATATATAATAAAGTACATAAGGAACATATTTACAGAACCTCTTAGACAAAACCAAGCAGAACCGGTTCAGTGGACTTCAATTGTCTCAGGGGACAATTCAGTCATTTTCCATAGCTTAGTTTACATAGATAATGTTCTGCATCCTAAATTGATGGATAGCAACTCAAGTCTTCAAGTCTTGCAATAGCAACTTTTGGTTTGTACTTTTCTGGAATGAATGAAAATGAAAGAAACCAAAAGCTCAAAGACGAAACTAGTACACAGGACGACTACTAGCTCACATGAACCATGGTCTCATCTACCTTGAGACGAGAAGAACTTGATGGTGCCCAGCCACCATTAGTGACCATTGGACCAAGGGCACCAAAAAAAGGTAGAATAAGCGGAAAAGTTAAAAGCAAACTAAATTCCCAGCTCTAGTTAAGAGCTAGAAACTAGAGGGACACCTGAGAGAATCACCCTAAAAAAAATCTTTGAACGTGGAACTAAAACTCCTTCAGGTGGTCCCCTTTCATAGCTTGACTTATGAGACAAACCATACTGCCATGGGAACTAGGCTTCTTTAAATAATCAACTCTATGATCCCAAACAGTAAACATTGGCCTTAGATAAGATGAGAAGGTATGGATGGGAGGAGAAGGCAAATCAATGGAATAGAACAAACAAAATAAAAATAATGAAGGTGTCGTCATGTTATAAAAACATAATAAATGTCATGGAACATATTGTATTTTAAACATTGAGGGCTGAGCCCTCAATTGAGGGCATAGTGGTTGTGTGCAGGACTGCGACCCACAGGGTTGACGGTTCAAATCCAGCAGCAACTCTCCAGGAGCAAGCCTGGGCTTCCTACTCCCACCAGGGCAGTGATGCAAAAAAAAAAAATGCAAGATGACCACCTAATTTATTGCATAAACTTTCCTCTTAAGCATCTTTTTTAATCCTATGAACTGACTTCCTTAACTCACATCTCTTTGCATTCCTTTCTTCTCCCTGCTTGTCAGGAAGATTTCCAAAGCTGGTCAGGCAGTTCACTATACATTTTGTTCCAGTTGCACTGAGAATTAAAGTCCTGTAGGTCTTGTTTTGTTTTTCCTTCTTCTCCCTGAAAGTTGGAGACAGATATCTTCATACCCTGAGGAGCATTAATAGGATAAGCCCTAAAAATGTGACATTTTAATAACCCTGGGAATAGATAAACTTCAAAACAAGATGCTTTAGCTCCCAGGAGACCCAAATCATGGACCAGAAGTAACAGGAAGATTAGGACATAGGGCTATGATCACTACTGTCAACTCCTGGGGTGTCTCTGAAGACTGGATAAATATAAACCAGTAATAATTAATCACCAATCAGCGCTGTTGACTGGAAAGGTCTGAGTTTGGGGGTGGGAATTGGAAGGAATTGACCCTTCCTTCAGGAAGTCTCCACCTTATAATGTGACAGTCGTGGTACCCCAAACACTGAAGCAAGGAATCTGAAGAAGAAAAGAATTGATTTGCTCTTTAAAAGTGATTTGTTGGTCTCTGCCTTAATGACTTATTGCTGCCAGGAGGGACACGCCACATGTTGGATGGTTTGAACAGACAGAAATTTGTTTCCTCAAAATTCAAAAGGCCCGAAGCTTAAATTCAGAGTATTGAACCAGTAGGAAGCCCTTTCTTTTCTATTCATTTTATAGTAGCTGCCAGCCTTCCCTGTCATGCCGAGATGGGCACTTGCATCTGCCTCCATTGTCTGTCTTCCTCGTTGCTCTGTGTGTCACTGTGCCACTTGTCCTCTTTGAATTACTGGCGAGTGATTAGGGTTAGGACCCAGCTTACCCTGATTTGGCTTCATTATCATACCAAGAGAAACCCCTGATTTCTTAAAAAAAAAAAAAATGTTGTTGGGGGGGCATCTTACATTTAGGTACAAGGGTTATTAAGATTTCAACCTCTATCTGGGGGAGGAACAATTAAATCCACAATTGATATCATACCTATTTCCTCTTCGGAGCAGTGTGGTACATCCCATAATATCCCATAGCATCACTCTCTCACGGAAAGAAAATTGGGGGGGAGGGTGTAAGACCCTAAAATGCAAAGTCAGAGAGTGGATGTCCAAGCCCTTCTCAGTCCATACTCCAATGTGTGATCGCTAGCAAACCCTCTCAGTCCTCCAAGCCTTCATTTCCCCAGGCCACAAGGAGCGGAGGGCAGTGGTTGTCACTAAAGGTGTGTACAAATATGGTTGGGGAATGAATGCATCAATTTTACTGAAGTAAAAACAAAACCAAAAAGATCTTTTATATCATAGATGCACAGGTCCATGAGGTTTTGTATAGTGAGCCAAATCAGGAGACAAATCAGAACCTCAGGGTCTTCTCTTGTCTCCTTCTCCACATCCCCACCCCCTGCGAAGGTAAACCACAATCCAAATTTCTAACACGAAAGTGACTTTTTTTGTCTTGCAATTTTATTAATAAGAATAAGTCACCATGAAGTCACTATGTAAAATAATGGCACAATTGGAATTATTGTACATCCCAAAAGTAGTAATAAATCTCTCAAAACCATTAAGACACTTTTTCCTTTACCTATCTTAATAAAAATGAAGGTATTATTTCCTGCTTCGTTTCCTTTTTTTAATCATTTATAGGGGCCTCACACAACTCGTATCACAACCATCCATCCATCATGTTAAGCACATTTGTACATTTGCTGCCATCATCATTTTCAAAACATTTCCTGCTACTTATGCCCTTGATATCAGCTTCTCATTTTCTCCTCCCTCCCCGACCCTCCCTCCTTCATGAGGCCTTAATAATTTATAAATTATTATTATTTTGTCATATCAAACACTGTCCAATGTCTCCCTTCACCCACTTCCCTGTTGTCCATACTCCAGGGAGGTGGTTATATATATATATCCTTATAATCAGTTCCCCTTTTCTTCCCCCACCCTCCTCTTACCCTCCTGGTTTTGCTACTCTCAATACAGGTCCTGAGAGGTTTATCTGCCCCATATTCCCTGTGTAGAGCTGTTATCTATACCCGTATACATATCTGGTCCAGCCAGATTTGTAAGGTAGAATTGGGGTTGTGATAGTAGGAGGGAAGAAGCCTTAAAGAACCAGAGAAAAGTTGTATATTTCATTGGTGCTATATTGTACCCTGACTGGCTCATCTTCTCACCGT
>PVJH01048408.1:0-10811 GCA_004026705.1 Nesogale talazaci | reverse complement strand
TGTTGTTGTTATTGTCTTGAACTTCCTTTGTTGTTTTATTTGGCTTTGCTGTTTTTTTTACATATTGATGTATCTGCATGTCTATCTAGATAAGATAGGTGGGATTAATAATTCAGAGATGAAAAGAACAGGATCGATGGTTCTGGGGGGATACAGGAGTAGGAGAAAGGAAGGCAGGGTTGGGGCAGGGGGAGAAATGAACCCAGGGACAAGGGATAACAAGTGAACTAAAATCAATGGAAGGAAGATCATAGGATGCCTATTGGGACTTAATCAAGGGCAACATAGCAGCAAGGAATTACTAAACCTGAGTGAGGCTGAACATGATGGTGGGACAAGAGGAAAGCAAAAGGAAATAGAGGAAAGAACCAGGAGATGAAGGACACTTACTGTGGCAGTCATGTGCTTATGTTAATTTTATGATTGAAATGTAGGGGTGGAGTCTAGCCTGTTAATCTGGAGATAGCCATTGAGTAGCCAATGAGGCCTCTATGTGAGCATGGCTTTCTCCTGAGACTTCTGGGAAATCTCGTGATATTTCCCTCGTGAAGATGAGAAGCTATCTTCCCCAGTTGTTGGGAGTTAGTCTCAGAGACGATTAATCATGGACAAGACAAGCTGGCAGCATTCGAGAATCTGGAGGAGCTGGCGGAGAGACCACACAGCTTTGCCCTGATGGAGCTAGACCTCTGAAGCTGGGGCAGCCAGATGGAGACCTCTGCCAGCGATGAGTCATTTCTGCTGTTGATGGACCCTGAGCCCTGGAGGCGAGGTGCCCTGCCAGCACCAGGATTCTGCACTCACTGACCTGTGACTTTGTGAGTCGGAAGAAGACTTTATAGACTGATTTTGGGCATATGGGTTAATATCGGACTTATGACTTTGAACTGGACTGGGCTGGGATGCTTTCTCCATGTCTCATTCCTTTTGTACATAAACCCTTTCCTTATAGCAATATGCGTGCCCTGAATTTGTTCCTCTGGTCTACCCGGACTAACATATTTACAGAGGCCTAAATATGGGCATGCACATATGTGAATATAAATATATATGTATGTGTGTGTTTACATATATGGGATGGAACTATGTACTCATATATATATGTTAAGAATTAAGGTTGCATAGGGACATTGCAACTCAACTCAAATACTCCCTTGACACAAGAACACTTTATTCTAACAATCCGGTACTCTGTGATGCTTACCTTCCCAACATGATCACTGAAGAAAAAATGTGTGCATAAGCAAATATGGTGAATTCAACCAAGGTGAATGGGGGTGGAGGGGCCTGCAGTGAAGACCCAATACCTATCTGCAGACAATTGGACATCCCTCACAGAGAGGTCACAGGGAAGAGATAAGCCAATCAGGGTGCAGTGTAGCACTGATGAACACACAATTTTCTTCTAGTTCTTTGGTGTTTCCTTTCCCCCAGTATCGTGACATCAGTTCTGCTTCACAAAATGGATCAGACCAGAGCATGCACACTGCTACAGATAAAAGCCCACAACACAGCCCACAATCCAGAATAAACCACTCAGGGCCAACAATGAGACTAGAGATATCAGGATCAACATATAACTCTCTCCAAAGGGGGCAAAAGATGGAAATGTGGGTGAGGGGCAATGGAGGTTGATGTAAGATTTGGAAAAAATAATCTTTAACTTTTCAAGGGGTCATGAGGGAGGTCAGGTGGGGAAGTAGGGGAGCTGATATCGGGGCTAAAGTGGAAACAGAATGCTTTGAAAATGATGATAGTGGCAATATGCAAATGTATTTGACACACTGGATGAATGTATGGATTGTAATAAGAGATGTACTTGGGGTTACAAAGAAATTTTGCATATTGCTTATCAAAATATTTTAAATGTATCATAGAAATAAAGGCACCTCTTTAATAAGATAATAAATAATAAGGCTTAGTGGAAATTCTAATAACGTCTGCAGCTTGAAGTGCCAGTGAGTACAAATTATATTTTAAGATATTTGCAATGACTTCTTTGGAAAATAAAAGCCTGGAATTTATACTGATAAAAGAGAAAGAAAAACAAAATTATAAAATAGAAAGATATAAAAAACAAAAACAACAAAAAACAAACAAAAAACCCATCAAGAAAACTGATAGATTTTTTTTAGAAGAAAACTTTCCTAATACTATGTGAAAGATGAGAAAATATGCATCCAGGAACTCAACAAAACTGACATAGAACAGGCAATAAGTAAATAAATAAAATCAAGCTATAATATAATCAAACTTTCCAAAATCAAAGAAAAATGAAGAAATCAGGAAGGCATTTGTAAAAATAAAAAGTACCTACAAAAGAGAAGCAATAAGACTTAACTTAGGCTAATTGTTTCAGTAGAAATCATTCAAGCAAGAGGCAATATTTTGGTGACCGGAAAGAGGAAATATATTGCCAAGTTAGAAGTATATACTTAGCAAAATTGTCCCTCAAATATACTGACAAAATTAGGATATTTCCAGATAAATAGAAATTAAATATATTCATAAGCTCCAGACCAATCATATAAGAAATACTAAAGTTATTTCTTTTCTCATTGAACCAACAATAGTAAACAATAACTGAAGATTAATAACTGGAGATTAATTAATCCTATATAAATTAACTCAGAGATAGAAGTTTTGAAAATAAAATGAGCCTACAAGACAAAAAAACATAGATGTAAATTTGCAATAAGTGTTGGCTACAAAATAAAATGAGTGAAGAGATTACTGGGGAATTTCTGTAGAAAGAGAAAGGCAAGATGATATCAAGCTAGCATAAATCTTTTAAATTTGGAGAGATAACAATAAATTTCAGGTAACTTCAAAGAAAGCCTCCAGAACTTCATACACAAATAATACAATAAGAAAATCATAAAGACTCTGTAAAAAATAAAACAACAGCCATCTTGGAAATGACAAAAACATTCTTAACAAAGTTAAGTCAGTACAGAAAATATGAAGGAGTTTTAAAAATTCATGGGAAAATGGAATTGAAAGACAATGGACGGTTTCCACAAACTTCTTGAAGTCCTCTCATACATTGAACAAAGAAACTATCACAAGTGTGCACACACACACACAGCAAAATGACAACAGGAAATTGAAAACTTTTGATAATTAAATAGAACATGTGTGGATTATTATAAGAGCTATATGATCTCCCAATAGAATATTTAAAAAAAAGAAACATGACCCATCAATATATTGTGTAGGTACACATAAGTTTCAAAGACAAAAATAAAATTAAAATAAAAGGATGTAGGCCATAGTAAGAAATGGTAATTTTTAAAAAGCAGAAATGGCAACATTAATTTATTATAAAATAGAAGTACTATAATTTGCAGCGACTACACAGATACTCGCAAATTCACTGCTAAAGAGTTTCTTGAAGGAGTTAAGCTGTAATACCATGACAAAAGCTCAGGGTGGTTGTTGATGTCTGTAATAAATGCCCAGTGGTACAGACCGCTCTGCTGGGAACTCACCTGAAGGCATTCATTGGGACAGGAAGCCCAGCTTCAGGGCTGATCTCCTCAAGTACGCCTCAACCCAAAGGCACTGAGCTACCCTTCCGTAGGTCAGGGAGTCCACATTTTCATTGGTTCTCAACTTTTCTCATGCCTCAACCCTTTAGTACAGGTCCTCAATATGTGGTGATCCCCATCCATAACATTATTTTCATCGCTACTTCATAACTGTCATTTTCTTACTATTATGAATTGTAGTGTAAATATCTGATATGCAGGATGTATTTTCATTTTACAAATTGAACATAATTAAAGCATAGTGATTAATCTAATTACAAAGAAATGAATTTTGTCTAGAAGCATGGTGTAATATGGGTCTTCATTGTGGGTACTCTTATATGGGCATATCTGCATGTGAGCAGACCGGCCTGGAGATGGAAGGAGGATGGTGTCTTGGTTCCTAAGACTATTGAAATATACATTTTCCTCGGTGACCCCTGTGAAAGGTTGTTCGACTCCCAAAGGGCCTATATGACTTGCGACTTTGGTCTGAGCGTGTCCAGCTTTGGATTTTCCCATAGGTGTTTAATTAGTGTCGCTGATTTCTTTCCAAATCCAGTCAGCTAATTTCTGTTAGTGGAGGCATTTGGGAGAGACAATCTCTATCTTTAATATAACTACCTGTCAGATTCAGTATCCTAAGCCTTCCGATAACACTGACATCGTTGAAAGATCCAAATGAGTGTATTGGAAGCCTTACTATGAGAATAACACATTTTGAGTGCTCTTGCCAATTAGCCTGACCTCAAATATTATTTTCTAATGGCTAAAATGTAGGCTTCTACCTTTAAAAAAACATTTTTTTAAAAAATGTAGTATTCTTAAAAAAAAGTAGCATTCTTCTGAAGGCATCATGGTAAAAAAAGAGAACAACAGTGTGGCAGGGCAGCCTCGAGAGGAGCCATGTGCCCCCTTCACCATTTCCAGAATACAGAAATTGGTGGCTTCAAAAGATTCTGTTTCATTTGCACATGCATGATACAGGAAAATGAGGGGACTCTTTCCAATCCCTATTTCTTTTTTTCTCTCAGGATAGAAACACAGACAGAAATCTTGGAATGACTGACATAAACTGGGGAAACAAATCTCTGCTTTTAATCAAACATTGTATATTATAGAGCTTGTATTAGTAGAGACTGTCAATCTCCTCTAAATGTCCGTCAAGGAGAGAGGCTGGGTATTCAGAGGCTGGCTTTTAATGCGGAGGGAACAGGCAGGGCAGAGAAAGTCTCAGGAAAATTTCTAACAGTCAGATAAGAATTGGGTCTCTGACTTCGCTAGCATCTTTGAGAACTCTCGACTGAAGAGAAGCACAGGATTTGCTGTGAAATAACTTAGAGGGGTTAAGCTTAGGGTCATAGCTATGGAAGAGATCTGTCTAGAGCCTCAACAAACTATGTGATTCTCTTAACTATGATTCTTATCAACTGCTATTTTCCATTATAAAATAATGATCGATGCTTCACGTTCCTCCTATTTGTATTATTAGAAAACTTGTTGGCAGTTGGATACCAGAGAGAAACATGATTACATATTTTTGCTAAAAATAGCTGTGCATGTAAAGGTCAACACATCATAGTAGGAAGATTTTCCTTTACTGACTCAGGTATAAAGCTAAATAGTTATGATTTCTATGATTTATAAGGTTATGATGTATTGTCTAAATTCATATTAAGTTAAACTTAACTTTGTTAACACTCTGAAAGCATTGGTATTGACCTATTAACCTTAAGATCAACAGATGGAACCAATCATTTTATGAGACTTTCTGCTCCCATCAACTCAGAAATCCACAGGGCAGCTCTGCTCTGGCCTGCCCTGCAGAGCTACTACAACTCAGATTAACTCACAGAAATGGGTTTATTTGCCTTGACTTTTTGTATCATTTTAAGGAACAACTCATAACATGAGAGATTGATGCTGGAATGTAAGACCCATTCCAAAATTTTGTATAACAAAAAACTTAAAGTAATGAATAAAGGATGTAAGAAGGAAATAGATCATAACTAACTTCTTAAAATGGAATATTCATGTATTTATAAAAATTTGGAAGCAGAATGTAGGCAATGAAGGCAATAAAGTATTATTGTATTCGTTTTAAAGTGTTAGGTAGTTAGAAACTGGGACCAGTGTCATCCTTCTCCATACCTGGAGGAGAAGGTTGGAATAGGAGATTAGGACAAGGCATTGCTCAGTCTTCCAGAAAGGCGCCATTGGTCATGCGCCAATTCAAGCCTGAGCCAGGCGGGCAGAACACCTGGGTGGCCCTAACTAGACCAGGTGGGCTTAATTCAGCCAATGGGATCAACCAATACCTTCAACCACATCTCCCAGTTGAAGGCCCCAAATACCAGGACCTCGAGACCTCTCAGGCCTTCTGCTACTTCCCTACACTCCGCTTGCCTGTGTGGAAGTCTCTCTGGCCTCAGGTGACCACCTGTGGGTGTGCAGTCATGTGGAGTTGCCCATGTTTGGTGACTGTAAAACTCGACACTTCTTCCATCCTTTATAAAAACACACTGGGATCACAAACCAGGCTTCTGCATGAATTCTTCCTCATGCAATGCCAAGAATGGAGGTAATTTCCACCCGAGGAGCGTAACAATATTATTGCTAGGATAGATGCCAATTTGAATTTTGAATAAAATAAGCCACTTTTACACACACAAACATTTGTATAAGAAGTAAATGGCTTAATTTATTGTTTCCAACTGAATTAGCAGCAAGATTTAACTTGTTAAGATATGCCTTTGTGCTAATCAATTCATTGCCTAGAAGCTTGTGGAAACACAGGATTTCAAACTGATTGGCTTTAAGAGGTTCAAGAGAGTCTGTCACTGCATAGCTAAAAACATACCAGGTTGATTCAAAAAACTGTCAGTTTATTCCAGCAAACACAGACAGAAGGAACAAGCTGGGGTTCTTTCTCTGGACTATTTCAAAGTTTCCCGAGAAACAAGCAAGGTATATTTCTCAAATTTTGTGACAACTTTTAATAATTGTTAATAATTAACCATTTTTTAATACGATGATCAGAGACCCTTCGAACAATGGGACAAAAGGGAGCAAGGTCCACAGAGAACAGTTGATATTTCTCCAGGGGATTATCGGATCCTCAGCTGATATCTTCCTGACTCCAAAGGTGTCAGACAGGTACTCTGTAAAGGTTCATTCTCCATGCTTAGCCAAATGGCTCTGGATCCTGAAGAATTAACATCTGGTTTTAACTGATCCAGGTTTTGAATGATTAACAGGTTAAGAAGGAGTTTTCTAGAGAAGAGGGGTCTGTTATATCTTTGGTCCCCTTTAGCAAACAATCTCAACAGACCTGATCCTAAACTATGTTACATATCCAGTGTTTGCTTAGCAACTAGCTAATCCGTTCACATTATCAAAATCTCACTGAGACGTGCTGACTCAGAATCTGTACTTTACCAAGCCCACAGAGGATTCCTGTATTACAGTTTAAATATCCAATGACTGAATTTGCAGGATGCTATATTTCACAGCTGAAGCCCCAAATCCCTTTGAATTTCCACAAAAATGTGATCTCTAGTGAATTTTTTCCCCTGACAATTAACCAGTAGTGTGAATAGTGGCCCCCAAGGCAGAACGAGGACATTAGATGGTAGGTTGCTGCCACTCCCCTAGCAGGTTCAGGTTTGAGTGGGATAACCCGAGAGCAGTGGTCCTCAACCTTCCTAACGCCACGACCTTTAACACAGTTCCTTGTCTTGTGGTGGTCCCCAACCATAAAATTAATTCACTGATACTTCATAACTCTAATTTTACTACTGTTATGAATCATAATGTAAATTGTAATGTGTTCTCTGATGGTCTTGGGCGACACCTGTGAAAGGGTCCGTTTGATTCCCGCAAAGGGGTCAGGACCCACAGGTTGAGCACCGCTGCTTCAGTAACTTGACTGGATTTTGCAGTCCTTGGGTCCCATGGTCATAAGTCACATCCTGACTTCATTTGTGAGAGGGCCCTTCTATCTAACACAATGAATGTGCCCCAATCATGGTCACACATCTATTGTCTCAAATGAAACTGAAAGGTAGAAAGATTAGGGGTAAACGGGGTTGTCTCCACATACCCAAACAAAAATTAGCTGGCCATGCCTCAGTATAGGGGTCTAAAAGAAATCAGGCACATATTAGACAACTATGTGGACAATCCAAAGCTGGACATGCTTAGACCAAAGTCATGTAGGTGCAGGTGTAGATAGGAGGGGGTAAATACAGATTGAGGGCAGGTCACTCTTTCTGGCTGGAGGGTGGAATCTCATGTGCAGGGGCCAGCACATGTGCACCTCTCAGACTCTCTCTGTTTCCCTTTTCAGTCCCGGAAATTCTTTTTCGGATCTGTTGATTCCACTTTCTGACCATTCTCCACGTGATCTTTCCACATTCCCCTGAAGAGGGCTTTTCAGTTGCAAGCTCTCCTATGGCTCCACTATGCGGCCATGCACACTTTATACAGAGATAGCATGTACTGAGACTGTACTACCCGAAGCTTCCCTGTACCTCACAAAACCTATTTGGATCAAAAAGTGTCTCTGTTTCAGTTCAATAATATAATTTTAGGGGGAGTGCACACTGGGGACCCAATCAAAGTCCATCTGTAGGTAGTGGGACATCCCCTTAGGTCAAGAGTACAGTGTAGCAATGATGAAACATATAACTTTTCTTTAGTTCAATACTTCCTCTCCCTCATTATCATGATCCCAATTCTACCTGACAAATCCAGCTAGAGCAGAGGATGTACACTGGTGTAGATAGGAAATGGAAACATGGGGAATCCAGGACAGATGATCCCTTCAGGATCCCTTCAGTGCTGAGAGTAGCAATACTGGGAGAGTGGAGGGAAGGTGAGGTAGAAAGGTGAAACCAAATATAAGGATCTATATATAACTTCCTCACTGGGGTATGAACAATAGGAAAGCAGGTAACAGATGGCACCAGGCAGTGTAAGATATGACAAAATAGTAATAATTTAGAAATTACCAAGGATTCATGAGGGAGGGAGGGAGCAATTGAGGAGCTGATACCAAGGACTTAAGTAAAAAACAAATGGTTTGAGAATGATAAGGGTAACAAATGTACAAATGTGCTTGTCTTACAATGGATGCATGTGTGGACTGTGATAAGAGTTGTATGAGTCCCCAGTAAAATGATTTTTAAACAGTGTCTCTCTTGTGTGAATTCTTTCAGCATTGAGAAATAAGTACCAGGGAAATCCAGCCCCCAAACCAAACAGACCTATGATGCCTTGATCTACCACCAACCATGTTTTTGTGACAGCTTCCTTCACCTCCCCACAAAGTCTCCAAGTCTCTGCAAACCCTTGGATGCAAGAGAATATGTCCTTGTCTTGACTTTTTCTGTTTAATATTTATTTATTTATTTTTGGCATCCACTGCCCTCTGGTGGTCATGGGAGCTTCCCAGCCTTGCTTCTGGAGAGATGCTGCTGGATTTGAACCATCAAGCCCGTGGGTCGCAGTCCCGCACTCAACCACTACGCCACCAGGGCTCAGCCCTCCTGTTTAAGATTTAATAAATGTTTTCCTTAAATTAAAAGTTGAGATTGGGGTCTTTTTTGTACATAGCAAACTTATGGACCCAGGTATTGATGACTTTAAAATTTGCAGGTGATCCTACTTAAAAAAAAAAAAAAAGACAATGGGGACATGTTGACTGTAATGGCACCTTTTCTCCGGAGCTTGCTTTCTGGGGAATGGAAATCCCTTCGAGAGTATTTGTCCTAGTCTAATGTGATGTCTGTTACGGGTATATCTAAACCCAGGAGCCCTGGTGGCACAGTGCTGGTGTGCACGGTGGCTTACAGCTTGGTGATTCAACCCCCGCAGCTTTTCCTTAGGGGAAAGATGTGGTGAGATGCTTCTGTAAATATCTGCGGCCTCAGAAACACCGTGAGACAGTTCTACCATGACCTTTAACTTGAGGTTGCTATGAGTCAAAATCGATTCAAAGGCAAGGTACTGGTTTTTCATAATTAAACCCAAAACAAGTGTACAAATCTCAGCAATCAGATTTCCTCATGTAACTTAGAGGTAAAATCATTTACTCCCCTAAAGCTAGAGTAATGCAAATGAGAATGAAATATTGCAGATGCTGATTTATGCCGCAGTCCACCTTCTTCAGTAACCCTGTGGTGGGAATGATGTCCTGTTTTCCGAATTCTGAAGTTAGTGGATGCTGACTACCTAAGACCATCAACAGCAAACATCTTTGATACCATCCTACAAGGTAAAGTGAGCGATTTGGATATAAAATTTGGCATTGAATTTATCCAACAAAGGGAAGGTGAGCGTTTCACTCCTAACTTATAATATGAGCTGTTAGATGTCAGACAAAAATTTCAATGGGAAACTTGTCAAATTTTAATTTCAATACCTTTTATTCACCCATTTATTAGCAGTTTTTAACCAACATTTAAGAAGTAGTATGATCCCTCATACTTTATGTTAAGAGGAATGAAAAAAATTCTTTGTATAATGTCCCTGAAAATATGATTGCCTTCTATTTTATGGTAAGTGTAAACAATGTTTAGGAATATGTTGCTCATTCCATTTTCTAGAATTGAAATCATCATGTTTCCCACATATTGATTATAGGGTGTATCATCCATAATGCAAACATTATGTATAAAATATGTCTTTCTTTCCTTTAGTTTCCATTCTGAAATATAATGATGCCTGCTAATTATCTCATTAGATTTTAGAATTTATGGGCATTATTAGACACTATATTTCAATATTGTGTTTCTATAAATGCTTTAAAAGCCATACAAGATATACTATGGATTTTATTGGGTTATAAAAACTTAATGCTTTTGTTTTTTTCATATGAATTGCATTTAAGAGATTATTTTTTAAAATAAACATGGAGGTGATGAGATATTTTCCTAATTAAATGTTAACTTGTTTCTTTTCACTATACTAAGTGTCTAGAACAATTCACCTAGTTGCATAGTTCTATAAGCCTGCAAACCTGAACGTTTTTGTAGAAAAAAAAGAGTATGCACCTCAACCTGGGGAATCAAAAGCATGGAATTAAACTCCCTGCTATTGAGTCAATTCTGACTCAGCGAAACTGCTGTTGTGGGTTTCAGAAACTATAAACCTTTATGGTAGTAGAAAGTGTTGTCTCTCTCCCACAGAGTGGCAAACTGTGGGCTTTGCTGTTAGCACCATGCTGCCAAGGATCTTTAACAATGAGTAGCAGGCTCCAAATCCAATCTTAATTTATGA
>PVJH01048407.1:0-10822 GCA_004026705.1 Nesogale talazaci | reverse complement strand
AAAAAAAGAATTCTAATATAATTGTAATATATATTTATTTGATACAGTCAGGAATTTGATATACTCAGTATTTATATTTTTGTCTTTTCAAAGCTAAATATATTAATTATGGATTTTTGGGTGGAAGCCTCAATGTTAAATAGCATAAACTAAGTAAAGTAATTAACTTTCTTACCAATAAAGTGAAAACTTTTCCTCTGAATACAGTTTTGAAAATTTAATTCATTATTTAGTTAATATAATTTCCAATAGATGATTGGATTGAGACACATTTTGAGAAAGTTAATTCTCTGTTTTATGTCTTAGAGAATTATGATAAATTCTTGACAATTTAAAACTTCATAGTAAAGCAATATATAATATATATTTCCTAAATTATAAAGTTTTACCTAATAAGTTCATAACCATAGCTATTTTTTCATTGCTAACTATCTGAACTTTGTTTCTTTTTTAATCTAATCGGTTACCTATAAATTCAGTTTGAGCATTTAATAACTTTGATGGTTTAGCATATTTATGCTTTTAAAAATAAGGTTAATTACTTGTATTATCTCCACTCTTTTAATAACCTCATTGAAGCATATATATCTATCAAAGTACATATAGTCATATTCATGTATACATATATATAAGAATAAAGTTAATTCTCATATTCTTTTATTTTTTTTGCACAATACCTAGTTCTAAGTTAATAAAATCTTTGGATGTGCAGAACCAAAAAAGCAACTTCTCTATTATTCATACTGTGAAGCCAAAAATAGCCATTTCATCCCTGTACTTCTTTTGACAGAATTAAATTGCATTTCTCATGTGTCAAACTGGAGAGCATCTTGTTGGTTGATGACATGGTTCAACACAAATGTATGTATAAAGTGTACAGTCCAATGTGACAGATACAAATGTGTTCTTTTTCTAATAGAAATTCAAGCTACAAATTCACACATTGGTATGACAATAGTTTGCTTTTTTGAAAAGTGGTAACTGAGGAATAATCTATGTTATATATCCACAGAAAAAGGAAATTATTATTTTATCTTTTATGATCTATTTTGTGAAATCCACATCCTCTTCAAATTTTTTCTTATTCCTTATTTAAAATAATTATAATATATAATTTGTTAAAAATTCTATTATCTATTATAATATAATTATACAATTTTGGATCATTACTATACTATAATAAAAATTATACATTTTCAAATTATTAATAAAATAAAAAGAACTCTCATTCATGATTAATTCTTTAAAATATGAATTAGCTTGAACAATATATAACTATAATGATGAAGACAGAAGAAGAGCATGAGCAAATATGGAATCAGAAAAGTCAGGGAAAAAAAAGAGAATCCGAAGGTGATAGTCTCAGCTGGAGATGTACAACATCTTAATCACTCCAATTTCCTAAGGTTCCTTCTGATAGCATTATGCTATGTTCATACTTATGAAATCCTCCACGCTATGTCCTGAACACAGCTAACTAAGTTAAATTTACACCTCAGTCAAAGATGGACATTCCTCATATGGACAGAGGTCAATAGGAGAGATTAATGAGGATAATATAGAATACTATTTGAATTTTATTCTTGCTATATTACTTACTTGGCATGTGATCCTGGACAAATTAACAAACTTTTCTGCATGCTATTTAGTTTCTTTGCAGCTTATTTCATTATCTATAAAATATAAAAATAATAATTGCAAAAAAGCTTTAACAAAAATTTATTTCTGAAAATTTAGAACTGATCTATACTAAACATTCCATGTTCATTAGGGACTAACTAAACCTAATGAATATTTTCTTAGAGTGGTTTTACAACCCTAGGCCCCTACTCCAAAAAGTGAGAAATTTGAAGCTCCTGTACTTATAAAAAGCTTGGCAATTTTCCCTGTAAAGTCTACAGCCCAGGAAATCCATGGGGCAAATATAGTCTAGCACATCTCATTGCTATGATGTGGGATTGACTCAGTAGCACACATCAACAACAGCAAAAAAGGTCTAAGGAAGCTCAAAAGTTGGAATGTGTTTTAGGGGGTTGATTGATAGTATTGTAGTGCAGAAGTAAAAGAAAAGTAGACCTGACTGGAGAGAGAGAGAGAGAGAGAGAGAGAGAGAGAGAGAGAGAGAGAGAGAGAGATATCTCACTGCCATCCAGTTAATTCCAATTAAAAGCAGCCCAGTATTAAGAACAGAGCTGATAGAACATGATTGTTAATGTTGTCATTTCCATTTTATTGATATGGATTCTGAGGCACATAGACATCAAGTAACTTTTGCAATGCAGTGCAGCTAATAAACTGATACCCTAGGAATCCAATCCACAAGAACTATCTTTGAAATATGTCTTAGCTGCAGTAGAACAGAGATTTTCCTTATACGATACTGCTGATTAATTAGGTTTGGGGGTGTTTTCAGGAAGCCTTGTGGCATGGTGGTCATGTTTTGCATAGCTAACCTTGGCAGTTCAAAACCACTAGGGGATCTTCAGTAGACAAAAAAAGGATTTTTACTTCTCTAGAGAGAGAGACATTCTCATAAACCCACAGAAGTAGTTTTGTCCGGTCATATCAGTTCCTGATGAGTTGGAATCCACTGGATGACAGTGAGTTTGGTTTAGTCTGTATGCTTTCAATCTATCTTTAACTGGTATGTTTTTTTTTTTCATTTTTTAATGTAGTAGAATAATAGCTTTAATAATATAGGGTTCATAGCTTATTATCATTTTTCCCAAATAATTTGATTAGGATATAATCCAGACATCATATCCTCCAATGGTTCAGCCATTTCCAGCAGTGCTGTACAATCATAATGATAATCATTTTCAAAACATTTTCTTCCTTTTGTGCTCCTTGACATAAGCACCTCATTACCCCATTATCCCAGGCCATATTCTAGCTATTGTCTCACCCAACCTGGGTTTCATGTACCAGGAAACAGAGAGAGAGAGCTACACAACAGGGGGGTCAAAAAGGCTATCAGTAATACCAATGCACTGGGTAGCTCCCATGACCATCAGAAGGCAGTGATGCCAAAAATATATAAAAATAAATAAATAGATAAATAAATAAAAATAATACCAATGCAACAGAGAGCTTCCCTGATTTGGGTAAATAGGAAGAAAAGGATAAAAAAACAAGTCAGATCAAGTTCAAAGTCTATCAAAATAGAGATCAAGTGATAAGCTTTTAACCCTTCCAGTCACTTTTATCATTCTAATGTTCTATGATCATATCTCATATTGGGGACTCATACAACTCTTATCGCAATCCATCCATCCATGTGTCAAGTACATTTGTACATCATCATTTTCAAAACATTTTCTTTCTACTTGAGCCCTTGGTATCCGCTTCTCATCCCCCACTCTGGATATATATATATATATATATATATATATATATATATATATAAAATCTTTCATATCTATATAGTGCAGGTGATTTATTTTTCACTCATTCTCAAAATTGTGTTAAAACTTTGATTGGAATTGCATTTAAAAAATCAGGGTTCTAGTAAAACTGACATTTTCACTATAGTAAGTCATCCTCTAAATGGTGTCCACCATTTGTCTGATAAATTTGTTTTACTGACAGAAATGCACTAAAAACATAATAAAAAGCACCCACAATACAGAATACAAAACAGAGAACTGAGACCTACCAAAAGTATGAGACGGACATCAAATTACTTTACCAAAGGGTAAAAAGTGAATCTACAGATTGGGGAAAATATTTGGGAGTGGGGTACCAGATGTAGGGTTAATTTCAAAAGTATATAGACTACAACACCTTGACAACACATACACACAAAACAAAACAATATAAAATGGGCAGAAGACATAGAGGGATGACTTACTAAAGATGTCATGGAGGCTTCCATTAATTTGAAAAATATTTGTAGCATTTTAGGATAAATAAAAATTAAAAGAATGAGATGCCACTTCACAGAAACATTAACAGAAAAAAAATGCTGGAAAGGATGTGGAGAGAAAAAAGCAAGTCATAGTGAACATATGCTTATGGACATTCATTAATCTCAAGGTGCATTGCTGGTGGAATGGTACAATTGTATAATCATTTTGGAAAACAGTAGGTTGCTTTCTTGCTCTATATTCTAATGAAATAAAGAATGAAATACAAACAAATATATGCACACCAAAGTTTAGTGCACACATTTTTATAATAGCAAAATATATGAATAATATAAAAATTTAGCTGTGGTAAAATGGATCCACAAACTCTGTTACATACACACAATTGAAAGCTAAGCTACTTGAAAAACAAAAACAAGTTTGTCAAATATCAAACACCTCCTATCATGGACAAAACTGGAGGACATTAGGCTAGAAACATATAAATATAAACATCTTATGACACATTTAAAGAAAAAGCTGGTTTTTACAACAAAGGAAAAGACAAAAAAGAAACAGGTCATTTTACAAAGACAGATAAGACTTTCTACTCCAGTAAGATGTAAAAGTCTTAGAAACCCACAGGGGCAGTTCTAGCTTGTCCTATGGCATTGCTATGGGCTGGATGGTAGTCCAGTAGATGACAATCAGTTGTGTTGCTATTTGTTGTTGTCATCAAATATTTATATTTTAATAAAAATACTACAACTTTAATGTAATGAAAGACTTGACAGAAACAGAAACTTAGTCATAATGAAAAGTAAACTGCCCGTAAAAATTGCTTGCAGCAATGCACCTTGAAAGTTATTAATGTCCCTACGGACTTAAGGGTATGTTCATTATGACTTGCTTTTATCGCAGCAGGAAAGAGTCATATACTGCGTATAACTAACATAATGGATTTGAAGTGAATATCAGTTGCCTGAAATGCAGGTAAGCGTAATTTCCACTATCCAGGCAATCACGAAAGAAGTGAGAGTGCATTGCACAACACAAATCATAACACCTTCTAAACGACTGGTTGAGAAATATCAAATGGGCTTGCTCCATTTGGGCACTCTGATTCGGGGTGGTAGTAAAGAGGAGAGAATGTGAAAGCTTAGAAAAATTTCAACAGAACAGCAACAACAAAAGTGTGAAAGAGAAACAGATTTTGGCATTTGTATTTCAAATCTAATACAAGAATAATGTTGAAAATGGACATCACAAATTGCATCTTTTGCAAAAAGACAAGGAAACTAAGCATTCGCAGAAATGCTTCCAATTCAACTCTGGTAGTAATTGTTTAGTGGTGCATACATGTATGCATGCAGATGCCATAGTGGATAAGCTATCCAATTAAATATCTAGCAAATGTAATAAAAGTCCAAAGTTTCTAAATCATTATTCAAATATAATATTTTACTGTAGAACCCATACCTTCAGTTATTCTTTAGTGAGGATGATTAACAGAGGTATGATATAAGAATTAATTGGTTTAGATTATATCTACAATTTATGGTGAACCCCATATTAAATCATGTATCTGTTGCAAATGGTAAGATATTTAAAACACAGTTGAAAATAAGGTGATTGTTCAAGTTCTGTCTGATTACAAACCACAATAAATGAGTTATTATACATGTATAGTATAAATTATTGAGTGACTTTTGAACATAGACAAGGAATGTAAATAGACTTATTGCCATGCAGAGTGCATTGAATGTGCATCATGGCACCTGAGTTTGGCTAAAATCTAACACCTTATCATATGATCTCTGTTCTGGCCTATTTTAAATTTGCTCTCTTTGTAATATTTTGAATTCTTTGCAACTAGAATTGTTCACTATATCAATTGTTATTATGGCTAACATTGTTTGTTTGCTTGTTTCTGATTGTATTCTGGTATATGATATGAAAATGGTGACTCCATGGAGACAGTAGCTGGCTCAATGTTTCCTTGAGGGTAATGCAGGGGAGGATGAGGAAGCGAAGAGGTTGAAACAAGGAAGAAAAGAAAGAAAAATTGTTCTAAAATTGATTGTGGTAAGGGTTGTACAACTTTTCTTGAAATGACTGAAGTACTGTATTATATAATTTCTGGAGTATTCCCAATAAAACTTTTTTATTAAAAATAAACAAATAAATAAAAGTATTTAATAACTAATAGCATGGACGGTTAAGCATTGGGCTGCTAACCACAGAGAAAATATTCTGAACCTGCAAGCCACTATGAGAAAGAGGAGGCTAACAAACCCTAAATTGATAGTCTTTAACACCTTGTGTAGCAATTCTACTAGGTGCTGCAAGATCACTTAATGACAGTGGGTTTTAGTTTTTAGTAAACTTATTTGCTGAGTTCCCTCTGTATATGTTTCTTACTTTTCAAAACTACTTGCAAGATAAAATAGATATGCAATGCACATGATGTAAGATGTGTATAAGAAAAGGAATCTAACAATAGTACCATGTGCAATTGGTGGGTGTGTGTCTAAGCTAGGGAAAACTCACTCTGAAATTTTGCTTTACTACTTATTAGAAGTGTGAAATTTGGTAGTTTATGTCAGTTATATAGGTTCTTTACCTCATTTGTAACATTTGAGTAGTAACATCTATTTATGCTAATGTTGAAAATTAAAAATCCACAATACAAAGCCTTTCCGAAAAATGATTAGAATTTATTATAATTAATATAATACGATGTAATAGAAGCTCTTCACTCCCAGCAGCAGCATGCATGACTACCACTGCTCAGCAGTGTAACTAGAGAAAAGACCCAGCCTTCGACTTACAACTTGTCGATGGGGCAGTTCAGCTCCATCTTCTAGGACTTCCATGAGTCAACACCAGGTGACGGCACACAGAAAATAATATAATGTAATGTATGCAAGTAATATAATGGGAATATTGATGGAAGCAGACAGTTTCTTTCCCCTGGGATATGATTTTTAGGTTTGATCAGCCAATCTTGAAGTTAGTAACACAATGTTAAACATAATGCAAATAGGGCTGAGCCCTGGTGGCGTAGTGGTTGTGCGCGGTACTGCGGCCCACTGGGACAGAGGTTCAATTCCAGCATTGGGGCTGGGCCTCCTACTCCCACCACCGGAGAGCAGTGATGCCCTCCCAAAATATATATATAATGCAAATAGTATTAAATATCAGTATATTAGTGCTAATTCATGTACACAAAAATGACATAAGCATTTTTTATCTTTGTTGTGGGCATCACTGCCCCCTTGTGGGAGTAGGAAGCCCAGTCTTGCTCCTGAAGAGCTGCTACTGGATTTGAACCACTAACCCTGTGGGCCACAGTCCTGCACACAACCTCTATGCCACCAGAGTTCAGTCCTTTTTTAATATATTTTTTGATGTCTAGATTTTTAATGGAGCAAATACTACCAAGATATTCTGGAAATTAGTCATACTATAAATAGTATACAATGTAGAGAGTAAAACTGCCCAACCATATAAGTTAACTTCTATTTACATAAGCCAAATGAAACTCATTTTTGTTGCATGTATTACAACTCATAGAGATATTATTGGATGAAATAGAAACATAGGGTTTTCAAGGTTGTAAAGTTTTGTGGCAGTTAGCATCTGAATTGTTCAGCTGTGGGGGGCTTTACCATCTTTCTACCAAAGAATGAAGAATGAATTTGAACCAATGACCTCTGGTAAGCAGCAAACACTTCAACACTGAACTACTAGGACTCACCTACTGGGGCAGTTACCTAATCTGGTGTCAATTTGAGGATCAAGAGTATAGGGGTTAAGTGTAGCCTGTTAATCTGGAGATAGCCAATGAGACTTCTGTGTAGCAATTACCTTCTTCCCTGGGAAACCTGGTACTTGCTTCTTGGAGGCAGGAGACACCTCTCTCTCTCATGTCACTTCTTTGCAGACTTTCTACTGACAATACTTGCTGCCTGAGAGACTAAACTGACAAGGCTGGCTCCTTGTGTGACATCCCTGAAGAGAAGCCACATGGACATTCCCTGATGTGGCCAAAAACCTGGACCCTGAGAAGGCATGTGGAAACCCCTGCCAGTGCTGAGATGCTTACAACACCTGTGGATCTAAAGATTTTCTCTCCACTGGCTTGTGATTGTCCTCCATTTGACATCACTGCACGTGCCCCATGAATCTGAAGAGGACTTATAGATTGGTATCAGACGAGTGGCCTACTATCAGAACATAGGACTTTGGACTGGACTGGATTGAGATATTTTTTTGATGTACAGTTGCTATTGTATATGAAACTCTTTATTACATACTTATGTGTGCCTATGAATTTGTTTCTCTAGTCTACCCAGAATAACACACCTATTTATTAGCTCACTTAACTTTTTTTTAGAACTGAAAACACATGTAGACATATCTAGAGATCAACGTTACCCTTTTCTCTATTTGTTAAATAAAATTTTAATAAATCAACTTTCCTCTCTGAGTCTAATTTTGGATTTTTACATTACATTTTTGATATATCTTTATACCTGTAATAAATCCTTAGTGTTGAAATTTTGTTTTACTCAAAGTGCTTTCCAAGAGTTTTGTTCAGGAAGGGAACCTAATCACCGTTTCTATTTATCAAAACAGTTTAAAATTACTTAAAACCAGCATAGTGCTTTTAATGAGATAAAGATAAAACTATGTTAGCTTTTTTTCTTTCTCACAGAGTATCTATTAGAAAATTAACACTCTATTCTTAAGGAGGCTTTCATATTGAGAACATAAAATTGATTTTATTTTTAATTATACCTTTCTGGACCTACACTGTATCGAATTAATGATTCTCATTATTCTAATAAAATTAAGACTATAACTATTGCATCCACTTTATTCTCCAACAAAACAAATTTAAAAACTAGATATTATATATGGAAATAATAGAATATTAATATTATTAGAGAAGTGATTATTTTAATAACAGTATTTCATATATATACAAATACCTAATTTTGCATTACTATTACAAGGACAAAACATGCTGGTGCTATTAAATTATATTCAATTAATTGCTTTTCTACTCAAGTTCTATTTATTTTATACCTGTTAATGTAAAATTGTATAAATTTTCATTTATTCTCTAAGTCATATATGAATTCAGTTTGAGACATAGATACAAGTATTGTTTCTGACACTGGAATCAGCAAAGGGTAACAGACAATAACATGGCTGATTACGAAAAGTAGAAGATGTAAATTCTACTGCATTTCTATGCATTAAAAGCCTCAGAAACCCAGAATTTTAATATAAGGTACAATGAAGTGTATCAAATAAGATTACCCTATCTCGCCTAGTAATAATGTACTTAAATCGAAATGTGAACATTTTAAAGGACAAAAAAGGGGGGCTTTTAAAAGCCTTTGGCTCACTAAGTTTCAAGAATATCTCATTTTATTTCAAAATCACATTGAACTTTTCTACATGTTCTTCCATGACTGACTTTTACAATATTAGTGTCTTAGTTGTCACTTCACCTAAAGAACCAAAGATAAGAATGGAGAGTGATTCTGTGGCAAGATATACTACAGTAATTGGGTGCAATGAAAGTAAAGATGCAGAAGTACTTCAAGAAAAAAAGGATCTCATATTCCTGCTATGACAGCGTGTCTGCTTAACCATGCCCTATACATAGTGATGAACAGGAGGGGTGCTTAAATAGCATAAGCTTAAAAAAATAGCCTATCATTTACTTCTCAAGGGAATTCAACTTAAAATGAAACTCCAGAATTTCTTATAAATGTGGAAATTCAGATACTATTGTGCCTGTGAGACATATCTTGATTAAGACATAAAAATTTTACTAGACAGTTTTAAGCAGTATGAAAAGAAGGTAAAAGAAACGTTTTTCTTCAAGAATTCAAGTGACTGACCCTTATTGTTCTATGGCATATAAAAAGAAATAAGACCTTATTTTATATGAGAATCATCAACTAACAGGGAAAATGTGTGCCAAACTCCATGAACATGAGCTTTACCCCCACTCATGGTGACCGTGTGGACTAAAGTACAATGACCCCTTAGTTTCCAAGCATGTTGTAAACCATTAAGAGAGCAGAAAGCCTTGTCATCCTCTGCCAAGGGACCTTGGCATGGGCAGCGCGACAGGTGACCTTGGCATGGGCAGCCCAACAGGTGACCCGCTGCATCATGGAGACTCCGTCAGAAGAGAACATTGCCCAGTGATGGACATATGATTTTCAGACAAACTAACTGTACCTGGATTCAACTCTCTTTGGTGCCTTTGAACTATAGGAATTTCACCAGGTTGAAAAACCTCTGTGGCTTTGTTGCTTCAGTTTCAAAATGGGGGGAATAAAATATCCTCCATCACTGACATGCTAAAATCATGATTATAAAATTTATAAAATATTAAGGAAAGTGTGTGTAACATGGGGAGAAAAATAACATTATAAGGGAACAAGCATATTTGATCTTTTTATCTTTAAATGTAAATTTAACTCAGTCAAGATCATATTTGAGAAGAGTGGAAAATGGGAAATGTGCTAAACCATGTAATTTAAGCTATTTTAAATTCTTCCAAAATATTATATATTATGGGTGAAAAAATTAGCAAGAGAGGTGGAGATATATTTTGCAATATAAAACACACACACATGGGATAGATGAACAGCTTCCTGCCAAGTCGGCAACTCCATGCGTTTTGGAGTGGAGCTGCATTCCATAGTCTCTTCTATATAGTAGCTGCTTCCACCTGTAGATCTCCAAGTCCTTCTTCTGAAACATCTCCTAGTGCACTGCCACCTCCAAGTTCTCAGTGAGCCTGCAACTATTTGCATCATTTTTTTTATTTATTTTTTTAATTGTTTTTTCTTAAAAATCATTTTATTGGGGACTCATACAGGTCTAATCATAATGTATACATACATACATACATAAGTTGTGTCAGTAGTTACATGTTTTCTGGG
>PVJH01048406.1:0-10786 GCA_004026705.1 Nesogale talazaci | reverse complement strand
GTTTTTTTTTTGGTAGTACACAAATAGAGCACTTTAAGACTGTATGTATGAGTTCACTGAGGGAGTATATATTGGTTGAGAAGAGAATAGATAAAAAGATAGAGAATTGGGGCCTTATGACATTAAAGTGTGGGGAAAGGCGAGCCTCTCCGTGGGATTAGAGAAATGAATCTGGTGATCACTCATACACGTGTAAGAAAGAACCTTATATCAAGGAGTTACGATATATGAAGAAAGGATCCCAATCCAGTCCAACTCAAGTCCATAACCCCAGTCCTACTCTATAAGTCCCTTTTCAGACTGACACGGCCACATGCAATGATGCAGAATGCAGAAAGATCACAGGTCAGTGTGTGCAAGGTTGAGTGGATCCTAGATGCGTGGAAAAAACATTGCTGGGCTCCAGCCGCTCTCAGGATCAGCGAGCAAGATGGTCAAGGAAGAGAGAGAGATAGAGAGAGATAGAGAGAGAGAGAGAATGAGAATGAGAATACATGGGAAGCTGGCCTCCAGAGAGCTGTATATCTCAATTGTACTTTCAAGTGAAGTCATCAGGCTGTGACCTGATTGATAGGATAACTTCCACCACTATATTTTTTTATAGCTTCACGTTGACTCGAAATTATGTAACTACCACAGAGACTAAGGACAGAAAAATGTGATGAATGAGTGAATGAGTTCACACCAGAGGCTTGGACAAAAGTGCCCCTATTTTTATTGCAAGAGGGTTATGGAACAGCAAAAAGCAGTTTTAACTTCTGTAGCACCTTCATCCCTCCATTGTTGCTGCTTTATTTTGTCTTTAAATTTAAAAAATTCTTTTTAACTCTTTTGTTGTGATAGCTGGTATTTTGGAAAGTCCCAGTGGTCGTGACTAGCATTTGAAATGATCTGATTTTTTGCTAGTTGTGTTTGTCTTAGACTCGCCCATATCTTTTCATGGAATGCTTGCATGTCTGATGTGTCACTTTGCCTCTGCTGGGCAGAGGCCGTGTCTCTGTGTGGTTGTGTGGTACTGGGTAGTTGATATTGGGTTTCAATCTTGGGTTGCAGACAGTTGCATGTCTGTTTGTGGCTGTGTGTGACAGCTGGAGATGGCCATCCAGTGTTATGCTCAGGCCTCTCTTGTGTTCATTCCTTTTTTTTTTTTTTTTAACATCACTGACCTGGTGGGAGTAGGAAGCCCAGCCTTGCTCCTGGAGAGCTGCTGCTGGATTTGAACCACCAACCCTTTGGGCCACAGTCCCGCACGCAACGACTGCGCCACCGGGGCTCAGCTCGTGCTCCTTCCTATACCTTCACTTGGAAGTACAATTGAGGTAAAAAGTGCCCCCTCATATTTTTAGTTCATCATCACCCACACTTTTCCTGCTAATTCTCTTACCGTAGAAATTAGGACTAGTGAAAATTGGCATAAAAGTAAATAAAGGATACCTGTTGCTGTCAAGTCGATTTCAACTCATACCCTTACCCTTGAATCAATTCTGAATTTCACAACCCTGTCGGGCCGAGTAGAACCGCCCTACAGGATTTCCACAGACGTGGCCTCTATGGAAGCAGAAGGCCACATCTTTTGTGTAGTGACTGGTGCGTTTGAACAACCAACCTTTCAGTTTTCAGCTGAGCAGTTAACTATTGTGTTACCAAGGTGCCTTCTAAACTAAAGCTAAAAAAGACCCTTCTCTGCCACTGAATCAGTGCTGACTGATGGTAACCCTAAGGGACAGGATAGAAGTGGCCCTGTGAGTTTCTGAGTCTGCCAGTCTTTCCCCAAGTGTAGCGCCTCATCTCTCCTCCAGAAGCTCCTCCAGGAGCGGCCGGTAGTTTTGAGCTGTTAACCCCTTGTTTGGCAGCCCAACTTGTAACCCTTGCACTCTCAGGGCTCCTCCTCCTAGAGTACCGTGTTTTAGTACAGTTTAGATGGCACTCTTTAATTTCCCTGTTTTCTTGCTGAAGTGTCAGCTGCCACGATGTCTATTATTGTGTATGCTCTTGCCCCATTCTCCCTTGCCCTGGTGATTGGCAATCCTTGTGGGATACTGTAAATCAAGAGACCCGTGGTGGCTTGCTGCACTGTACCTACCTGTGCAGTCTTGGCCTCTGCAGACTGTGGACTCTGTGGGCTTTAATATTAACTAGAGTAAACATGAATAAAGGGGCTCTGATGGAACGGTGGGTTGCGCATTGCACTGCTAGCTTCAGGTCAGCCGTTCAACACCACCAGATGCTCCGCAGGAAGATAAAACTTTCTACTCCCGTAAGGCGTTCTTCCTGTTGAGGTTTTTCTGTTGTCTTTTGTTTGTTTGTTTTTATATATGAAATCCAGGATCTGTAAATCTGTAGATTAACTGGAGTAATGTTTTCCTGGGGGTCTGGTAGGGGAGGTTTGTGGGAAATGGGGAGCTAATAATGAGTACAAGAAAAAAGCAAATGTCCCAAAATTGATTGTGGTGATGATTATATAACTTTTTTAAAAAAATCACTTTACTGGGGGCTCATGCAACTCTTATCACAACCCATGCATCCATCCTTTGTATGTCAACCACATATGTACATTTGTTGCCCTTATCATTCTCAAAACATTTGCTTTCTACTTAAGCCCTTGGTATCAGCTCTTCATTTTTTCCCTCCCTCCCCTGCTTGCCCCTCCCTCCTGAACTCTTGGTAATTTATAAATTATTATTATTTTGTCATATCTTACACTGTCCGATGTCTCCCTTCATCCGCTTTTCTGTAGTTCTTCTCCCAGAGAAGAGGTTTTATGTAAATCCTTGTAATAGCTTCCCCTTTTCTATCCTACCTTCCCTCCCAGTATCGCCTCTGTTACCACTGGTACTGGATTCCCTGTGTTTCCAGTTCTTATCTGTACCAGTGTACATCTTTCATCACCACATTTGATTATGCACATATTTGTCTTCAGCGATCGTGTTGGGAAGGTGAGCATCATGGAATAACAATTTAATACAACAGAGTGTTCTTGCATTGAGGGAGTATTTGAGCAGAGGCCCAATGTCCATCTGCTACCGTATTACTAAACCTATAAATATATGCACATAGCTCTATTTCCCCGTCATCATATATAAATATATTTGCATATGTACATAACTGTATTTAGACCTCTATAAATACCCTTTGCCTCCTCATTTTTCCTCTATTTTCTTTTACTTTCCTCTTGTCCCACTATCATGCTTAACCTTCCTTTGGGTTTCAGTATTTCCGTAGTGTAGCAACGATGAAACATACAACTTTCCTCAGTTTCTCTTAAGCAGATCAGTCTAGGTGTTTTTTTTATTGGGTGTGGGGTGCTTGGCCTGTCTGTATTTCCAGGTTATGAACAGATCAATCTGGAGTCTGGTCACATTTCTTGGGTCCTTTCAGGAGCCTGGTCACATTCTGTCCTTGTTGGTATCTTGCTGGGGCAAGATATGGGGAAGTTATCAAGCAAGTGTGTTGTGTTTGCTGACTTTGGAGTTTAAAATTAACTTAAGGGTTCAGTAACTAAAGGTTTAAAATGACCCTTGGCTATCAATATCACCTCTCCAGACATCCTGCCACTCCCAGTGTTTTTTTTTGTGTGTGTGTATGTGTGTGTCAATCAGATTGCCTATCTGCATATTGTCTGATTATCTATATCTATATCTATCTATCTATCTATCTATCATCTAGTGTCTCCAAATGAGGGCATCAAACTGCCACCTGATTGACAGGCTAAACTCTACCCCTTCACTCTTCATCCTCAAATTGACAACAGATTATGTAAATACCCCTTGTCAATTTGACACTGTCACACAACTCTTTAGACATATATACTTTTCAAATGAACAATAATGGGATCATATCTGTCCCTAATAGGAGAAAAGTGAAGTACATACAATTTAATATATACCAAAGCCTCATTTAAAGATACTATTTGTTGATAATATTCGTTTGGTGGTATAGTGGTTGTGCACGGGACTGTGGCCCACTGGGATGGAGGTTCAATTCCAGCTCCACAGGAGCAAAGACTGGGCCTCCTACTCCCACCACCAGAGGGCAGTGATGCCCCCCAAAAAAGCCACACAAAAAAGATACTATTTGTTAACGGAACAACACAACAGTATTCTATGCTAACGGTTGCAGTTAAGGAACACATCCACCTTAATCCTATGAATATATTATCGTCCCTGTGAAGGTTTGTAAACCAGCCACTTAATGCCTTTATCCGCCCAATTTTGGGTATACAATTTCTATACCGCCTACTTACATCAACCCAGTGCTCTGAGGAGACGAGCATATTCTTTGATGAGGAGAATCTTCCTTCCAGTTGGAACCTTGTGAATCATTATCCATAAGCAAAAGCAAATCAGGGTAGGCCAACCACAAAGTCCGCAGCACCAGTCATGTCCTTTTTTCTGGTCCAGGAGTCACTCTGTTAAAGCTTGTTTCATTTTGTGGTCATGCTTCTTAATTATTCTTGCTATTAGAACAGTTTCTTAGTTTGTCTTTGTGTCTCTTGATCTTGAATTTTTAATACTGACCTTTTAAAATTGTCTTCTTGTAGAAGGCCCTTCAGTGTGACTTTGTCTTATTGTTTTGTTACAATTGGCAAAACGACTGCTGTTTTTCGCGTTGTGTCCATCTTAGTGAATTAGATCAGCAGGCACAGGATGCCGATTGGTCCCCTTGTTAGTGATGCTAATTTTGATCACTTGGTTAATCAAGGTGACCAAGGTAAGTACTTTTACTTTTATTAATGGAAATTATGTCATAACGGAGAGCTCTTATATCCATCCAATCATTCCATTATTTGTATTTGTCAAATGGACTCATGGCTATTACTGTGTAGATTATAATACACTGTGGCCCCATTTGACCCAGATTTTGTCAGGGTGACTTGTCCTTTTGATTTGTTGGCCTCATTTTTTATATCTGTCTCTACCTTGCCACACCACAAGATGTCAAAGTCATGTTATTCTTCCCCTACTTCAACTTGTGCAATCAATATTTTATGGCTATTTTTGATTTAGGGAATGGTATTTAGAAATCAATTTGGATACGAGGTATGCTTGAGGTGAATGAAATGCATTGCTTTGAGAGCCTCTCGGCAGGTCAGTGAGGAAATAGGCACTTCATGCCCTTTTGCCGTGTGACTTGATGTGTTTCCTTTTTCCTTCCTTCATTCCAGACTTTTCTTTCCTGTTCAAAAAAATGTACACATGGGTAAGTGTGACCATAAACACTGTATTCAGATACCAGCGCTGACCTTGATTAGCTGTCGGCCTTCCTCTCCCTGGGCTTTGCCTTGTCATGTGTGAAATAGGGATGAGGATACTTACAAAGTTGTTGTACTGGTTGCGTGAGATAGTACGATTATGAAAAACTTTCCATAGAAATACTAGATCTGGCTCTTTTATGTCGCAGGGCTAATTATGGATTGAAGCAACATTTAGGTTTGTTTGAGGACCTCAGGACACATGGGGTTTAAGAGGATCAGCCTGGCCGAACCTCTTTGTTTGTCCCTGGTCAGACTTGGATCCGGGAGGATGACCTTCTGAGTGTGGTTGATGGGAGAGCAGAGCCTCTGACTGAATTTCTTCTCATTACCTTAAGCTGCTTGTACAGTTTGAGACAGGTGTGGGGGCGGGAAGGCAAACTTCTTTTTTGGCCACCCACTGGCATAGGCTTTGGAGTGGGAGCTTCTGCTGTCCCAGATTTAAGTGAGCAGTCCTGGTTCTGTTCCGGAACATTTTGCTGCAGAAAGCAAGAACCCCACACTCCTCCGTGGGTGTCATTCTCATGTGCAGCCCTGGAAGCAACTTCTACTCGCCTTCCTCTGCATTTGCTGTGACCTTTTTTTTAATCGATGAACTCTTCCGTAGAGATAGGGTAGCTGGCCTCTATCCATAGGAGGTGCTCTGACCTGACTCCGATCTCCCACTGAACAAGACTTATTGAAATCTGCTCTGTGTTCTTGTGGGGACCGGAGGAGGGGGCCTGCAATTTTTCCTCCCAGCTGGGGGCCATGCGCCTGGAAGCTGGGAAAAGACAACCAGCCTGGGCTCTCTCCTCTCTCAGACTTCAGCACTAATGGCCCCAAGTCACCCTGCAGGCCTCTGGAGAGAATTTGTGCTTTCTTCTCTAGGAGCTGCATGGAAGGCCTTAGAAATTGAAGCTGAGGCTGATAGTACTTCTGTCCCTTAAGGCAGCGTGACCTTTGCAGTGAATTGGAAGTAGTGGCATTTGCACATTTTTTCTTCCCAAGTTTGTATCATACTTGGCAGTCCAACTTGGTGAGAACTGACTGTTTTCCTGCTGCCAGAACAGCACAGTAAGTGGGTAGGTAGGACTAGCTGTGACCTAAAAAAGCTCTTCAGCATTTTCTGGTGTCCCTAGTGAAAAGCTGGATAAAGCAGGGAAATGTCATTTAGATGTTCAAATTCTCCCAGGAGAACGAGCTTCCAGATCCCCTCTCATTTCTGATTTTTCGCACAGATCTCACTACTGGTGCTGTGGGCAGGGTGGGTGGTAAATAAGTTAGAGATAGTGACTAATAGCTTTCCTAACTTGCTTCATGTGAATGAGGATGGCAGCTTTATTCTGGACTCCTTGGGGCACACCCCCGACTGACTGTCACATTGATTCCTATATAAGAAAAACAGAAAGAAAGCTCTTTCCCACCCCAAAGAAAACAATCCTCAAATAGCAAAAAGCAACAAAACCTGACTAAGTACCTGATCAAATTCAGAATTCAGAAGGAGACCAGAAGTCGTTCCCCCACATTTGTCTGGGGGACTTGTGTGTGTGTGCTCTGAGTGTGTGGTGGGCTCCCTTCGTTTCTGGCAGATTGGGCAGTGTCTTGTCAGTGGCGTCTGTTGTCTGGTAAACGTGGGGCATGTTTCACTGAGTGCCAGCGGTTTCCAGGCTACATACTCTCAGTTTGTTGAAGGCCTTGGAGAAGAGTTCTGCCTCGATCAGCCCTTGGATGAATATTATGAGGACTTCAACCCTGCTCGTTAGCCTTTTTCTTTTCTCACGTTGGTCTTGGCTGGCTGTTTCCACTTTCATAGGGGAGAAGGCAAGTTTGACATGAGTGCATTTCTAGACAGCATTGAAGGGTTTGTACACCTCAGATCTTACTTGATGCCACATGGCTAAGGCTTTCTTAGGGATATGAATTCAGTGACTCAAGACCTCCTGGTTTAAAAAGGCAAGCTGGCTCCTGTGCAGTTTCAGGCTTTTGTCTCCCCCTTCTTTTTCCCCTATAAAACCATATCTCAGTTTTGTCAGTTTCTTTTACTCAGCTGTGCTTGTTGGTGGCTAAATTCTATTCCTCTGACCCTGGAACTTCCTCTTTTATTCTTAAAAACTTTTTGGGGGGGCCGGGGGGCGGGTAGATATTTTGAAAAAATAAACAAACTTAATGAACATATTAAAAATCATTCATGTAGTACAGAAGCTTCATCCCAGTCATCTTGTTCAAACAGAACCGCTTCTGGGCAGTCCCAGAAGCGGCATTTCTCAGCTCAGCTACAGCTTAACATCCTGAGTTCATTCGTTGAAAATACTGTCCCTTTTTTCTGTTTTAAATATTTCCTCTTTTTATTTCTTCTCTTTACATATAAACCCTCTCTCTTCCTAAATTTATCTTCCCCGAGTCTGTTACATCTTAAGCACGTTATTCCTTTTCGTCTTGGCCTCTGCCACTTGGCCTCTGCCTCTGTCTTCAGAGAGAGATCGCAAACGTGCTCCACTGATGCCTTCTTCCTTGAGGGATCCTGGGATTTCTCTGTTTTCTGCAACTGAGATAGCTCTTAAGATGGAAATGTGGCATTTTCGTCAGACCATATACCCAAGGAAACAAAAGGTGGTGACTTGATTCACACCCAGCCTAGTAAAATGGAGACTCACTGTGTCTCACGTTCATCCTGTCTATTATTATAACAGAAAAATCCTTCTAAAAATGGAATTATAACCAGAGGCATAGAAACTGGAGTTTCCAGAACATCATAGAAAGACTTGTGGCTAAAAGGCCCATAATGGGTAACCGACTATATCACAATAAGTAAACATTTTTCTGGTATTCTCTACTTTCACCCAAGATCCATTTGCCATCAGCAGTGATATTCCTTGGACCGTGCCCACTTCTGGAACCAGAATTTCTGGCAGCTCCATGTAGATTTACTACTACAATTGCTGTTGAATTGCTTCAGCAAAATTTTACTTGCATGTGATTCTAATGATATTATTTAATAATTTCCACATTCTGTTGGGTTGCTTTTCTTTGCAGTGGACACAAATACAGATACCTTGCAGTTGATTGAGCAGGTAGCCATCTTCTAAGTTTCTTTGCACAGGTAAGTGTGTGCTCCCAGTGCTCCATCAACTTATTGAAATATTTCACTTGATTTCAATTGATCTTCTAGCAATTCCTCCAGTTTTTTTCTTAAAAATATTTTTGTTGGCATATACTTCACTTAACATATAGTTCAATTGTTCAGTCATATTATGAAGGTTTGTGCAATTAATTTCAGAACATTTTCTTCCCATAGATATTGTTGCTAGTTCCCCATCTCCCCCATTCCTCCCCTGCCATGCCTCAAAACAATTATCAATTCTGTATCAAACTGTCTCTATAGCTCTACCTAACTTTGATTTCATATATCGAGAATGTCATATAAAACACAGACAGGGGCTGAGCCCCCGTGGTGTCGTGGTTGTGCGTGGGACTGCGGCCCACTAGGTTGGAGGTTCAAATCCAGCAGCAAGACTGGGCCTCCTACTCCCACCACCAGAGGGCAGTGATGCCACAAAAACAAAACAAACAAACAAAAAACACACAGATAGGGAGCCAATAAGCAAACAAAACCAACAATAATAACCAGAACAGCATAGAAGGGCTTGTGGCCAGAAGGCCCATAATGAGTAATTGATTATATCACAATAAGTAAACATTTGACTTATTAAATGTAAAATCATTATCAAAAAAGAAAATAGAGCACATTAAAAATGGAAACAAATTTAAAATGGGTCACAGAGAGATTAAATAACATTTTAACCTAGCCACATCTGTCATAATCGACTTTACAACGCTCTCTGTATGATAGCAAGGCTATTCACATCAGTGGACTTTAGTCAGAGGGGATTCACCAAGTCTTAATCGATTTGGTGAGCCTACAAGTGGACTTTGGACTTTCAATGTTATCCATAACCTGCAAACTGAGTAAGCTCTGATACTGTATTATTTACATTCCTTGGATCACACAGGCTGGTGTGCTTCTTTCATGTGGACTTAACTGATGCCTCCCTTAGATGACTGCTTGTTTGAAGACAAACTTCAAGACCCCAGATTCTATTCTTTTCTTTTCTTTTTGGGGGGCATCACTGCTCTCCGGTGGTGGGAGTAGGAGGCCCAGCCCCACTGCTGGAATTGAACCTCCGTCCCAGTGGGCCACAGTCCTGCGCACAACCACTACGCCACCGGGGCTCAGCCCTTATTCTTTTCTTTTTTTAAAAAAATCATTTTATTAGGGGCTCATACAACTCACATCACAATCTATCCGTCCATCCATCCATCCATCCATCCATCCATCCATCCATCCATCCATCCATTGTGTCAAGCACATTTGTACATTCATTGCCATCATTTTCAAAACATTTTCTTTCTTCTTGAGCCCTTCATAGCAACTTCTCATTTTTCCTCCTCCCCTCAACGTCCCTCCCTCATGAACCCTTGATAATTTGTAAATTACAATTTTTTTATGTCTTACCCCAACGGATGTCTACCTTTATCCACATTTCTTTTGTCCATTCCCCTGAGAGGGGGTTATAGCTAGATCATTGTAATCAGTTCCTCCTTCCCCCACCTTTCCCTTACCCTCCTGGTATGACTACTCTCAATATCGATCCTGAGGGGCTTATCTGTTTGGATTCTCTGTGCTTCCAGCTAATATCTGTATTCATGTACATACTTTGGTCAAGGTAGAGTTGGGGGGGGTTGTCATGATAGTGGGAGGGGGAAGCATTAAAGAACTAGAGTAAAGTTGTGTGTTTCAGAGGTGCTGTACTGCACCCCGACTGGCTCGTCTCTTCGAGGTATAATTGCCTGCGGATGGGCTTTGGGTCTTTACTCTGCACTCCCCCTCATTCACAATGATATGATTTTTTGTTCTGAGTCTGATGCCTTATACCTGATCCTATCGACATCTTATGATCACATGCGGGCTTTGTTGCTTCTCAGCTAGATGGCTGCTTGTTTATCTTCAAGCCTTTAAGAACCCAGATTCTATATCTTTTGATAGCTGGGCACCATGAGTTTTCTTCACCACTTTTTCTTATGCACCCGGCTTTGTCTTCAGTGATCCTATTGGGAAGGTGAGCATCACGGAATGCCAGATTATTAGAACAAAGTGTTCTTGCATTGAGGGAGTACTTGAATAGAGGTCAAAGTCAATCCAGATCCTGTTCTTTGTAATAACTGGACACCATCTAGTTTCTCCACCACACTTTGTTAGAGCACCCACACCATCAATATTTTCTTCTTGAGGGTGAGCATTGAATAGTGCCATGTCATAAGAACTAATTGTTCTTAGATTGGGGCTATGGTTACATGCAAACCCGAAATCCATTAATTTATCTATGGTTTATATATATTTTTGGTTCACTTTAGAAACATCATCACATAATGAGAACATTATAAATCATACCCCATGTGGAATAAGACAATTCTTTTGATAGTGTCATTGCTTTAGTGAATGATACAGAATTGTGTGTGTGTGTATAAGAGAGGACTTTATGTCAAAGAGCAATT
>PVJH01048405.1:0-10796 GCA_004026705.1 Nesogale talazaci | reverse complement strand
ATATTTCAAATAGCAGCAGGGTCACTGATAGGGAGCAGGTCTCGGATCGATTTTTCTAGACTGCCGTACCACTCCTTCTCTAACATCCACTGCTCTGCACCCTCAGCACTCTCCCTCCTGCCTTCGGGTTCCATAATTTGCTGCAATGTTTTGCAGAGCACATGACCCGTCAACGGCATAAGATCGTGGCGGTGTGCAAGTCACAAACCAATGGGTCAGGTGTCAGTCCAGAGACCTCTCCAGATTCACAAGGCTGCACAGGTAGATGAGCCCAAAGTTGCGGGTTGAGTAACAGACCACTGGTTCACAAGGCTTTGGGAAGCTGACAAATCAGGTAAGAAATAGGTTGGTGGTGCAGTCACCAAGGAGGGAAAGTCAGATGATGAGCCAAATGTAGATTCCAGGGCAAGGGAGAGAGGGAGAGAGAGGGAGGGAGGGAGGGAGGGAGGGAGAGAGAGAGAGAGAGAGAGAGAGTTTTGCCAGATAATTCATACACATATAGTGGATATAGACCGCATCATTGAGCAAGGCAGTGAGAAATTGGATGCTGGTCATTTTATTGCTAAATGGAAGACATGATTGCTTGATTTTAGCATCATGGCTTCCCGAAGGGTTGTTATCTTGTTATCCACTTTCTGAAAAAAGCATGCAAACAAAGGAACAAACAAACAAACATTTTTAGAGAAAATATGACACAATATGCTTTGAATCTGTTGTATATACCACGGTATTGTAGTCCACCCAGCGTCTGTTCTCATTGATGGTTACTGAAAATGAAATCCCAGAGAGCTCAACTCCCTTCCTCCTTCCCTCTCACTCTTTCTTCCTTTCTAACTTCTTTTGTTCATTGTTTTTATGCACCTAGCAGATAATATGCTTAGGATTGTCACTTATAAGATGAGCAGAAGGAATATTCTTAAGTTCTAAAAATATTTTAATTGCTAATGAAAATATTCAAAGACACATTTTACAAAGTGTTACAAACCTTTCAAATTCTTGCAATGTCTCTCAAAAGACTGAATAATGAAATCAGTCTAAATATCCCTTGCTACAGGATTTACTAAAGAAATCAAGAGACTATTATTATATGATTACCAAAAAAAAAGATTTAATACTTCTCCCTATATGAATGCATTTGAAAAGAATAACATACAGATATGTATATACAGTATGACATCACTTATGAAAAAGGATTAGATATACTTGTAAAACAAAACAGAAAAAAATCAAACTCTCTGCCATTGAGGTGAATTCCACTCATTGTGACCTTACAGGACAGAGTAAAACTGGTCCCTAGAATTTCGGAGACTTTATGTCTTTACTGGATTCTACAGTCTCATTTTTCAAATGAGTAGTGCACTTGAACCTACAACCCTGCAGTTATCTTAGCCCATAGTGCCATCAGGACTCCAGTATGTTTGTGAAGTCATGCATGTTTCCCAAGGGATATTTAAGGGAGAGTTAACAATGGCAGCTTTTGGTGAAAGGAACAGAGAAATTAGAAAATGGTATTTCATTAAGATTTAACTTCATGAAATATCCAACCTTTCTCTAGTTCCCAAATGCTGCCTCTCACCCACTATCATGACCCCGATTCTACCACATAAATCCAGTTGGAAACTTAGGATAGATGATCCATCAAGACTAGTAATAGGAATGGTAATACCAGGAGGGTGGAGGGATGGAGGGATAGAAAGGGAGAACCAACTTCAGGGATCTACACGTAGCCTCCTCTCTGGGACATGGACAACAGGGAAGTGAGTGTTGGGACACATTGTACAGTGTACAGTATGAAAAAAATAACAATTTGTAAATTACTAAGGGTTCAAGGGGAAGTGGGGGAGGAAGGGTAATATAGGGAGCTGATACTGGGGGCCTGGAGGGAGGGAGGATATTTTGAGAGTGATGATGCCAATAAGTGTGTAAATGTAGCCTGCATACAATTGATGTTTGTATGGGTTGTGATGGGAGTTGTATGAGCCCCCAATAAAATGATTCATTTAAAAAAATTAAAATGATTCATTAAAAGAAGATTTAACTTCATACCACTGTTTTGTTAATTTAATTTACTTTTTTACTTTGAAAATGGTTATCTAAACAACTAGACAAAATTTAGCAACATGAGTCTAAAGTAATTTTTAGTAGGTATATTGGACCTGAGAGACCTGTGTGAGGCAAGGCTTAGCAAAGAGGAGGTGGGAAACCCTTGAGAAGTGCACCTGAGACTGGGAAATCACTCAGTTCTAGGGGAGGAGACAGGGACTCACAGAGCACACTGCTGCCCTCCCTCTCCCTCACCAACCCAATTCATGGCAGGCGGCCATTGGAAAACAGAGAAAGGTTGAACAGTGTCGCTCAACATGTGCTCCCCATCAGAATTAAGTTGGAGAATCCGTAAAAATGCTGGGTCTTGATGCACTATTCATTCCAGAGTGTCTAAGTAAAAATCTTTAGAATTACACTCCAGCTCTATGCAGTTCCTGGATGATTCATAGAAGAACATGAGTTGGAGAGCCATGGGAGTTATGTATAGCCTTTGATGGAGAATGAACATGACTCCTACCTGCCATTAACTCTCAGATTACTGGGGTTGTTGCCTTTGAAGTCTTGGTGGTCTCTTCTGATCTCTGTGAGAAAGTGGGGGATGCCGATGATGGCCATGATCTCCTTGTTGGTGTTTAGAAGGATGTGGGTGATGGTCTTTTGGTGAGGTGGTCTCCCTTAAGAACTATCATCTTGTTTTCGTGATCAGGAGGGGCCTCTCTCTGTAATTCTTGATCAGAGCTCTCACTGGTATCTTTTCCCACCTGATGGGTGCACACACAAGAAGAGTTGGGCTAAGTGATGGAAGAAGCTTCTCTCATTTTTATCTGTGCTGACATGCATCTGCCTCCCACTGACTCACCTTCTGCCTATTGCTTCCTCTTGCCAGCCTTCCTCTTCAGGCATAAACTGATGATATTAAAAGGGCTATTTCTTTGCTCCTGGCGCAAGCAGGTGACTCTCATTCTGGCCAACAGGAGAGTTTGGATGCTTTCTTGAAATTATCTGAGGATGAAGCCAGGCACAGAAGAGAATCTAAGGGGACATAAATAACATTACCAGGTAAGTTGTTGTCACTGAAAGAAGTGCCAGGGGTGGCAGTTGTGGCACCTGAAACTTATCTGGTGGAAATCAAAGCTCGTGACCTTGGCTCAGGTACACAAATAGAGAGAGGAGAGAAAGACTAGTGATAAGTGATGGTTCATGCAAAAGCCAGTCTGTAGCTCTGACAAGTTTGCAGTAGCAGCAGCAGCAACACTCTGACCCTTTTGATAGCTAAATTTTCAATGAAATGTGGCAATTTTTGTTTAACTTTGAAATGAAATGAGGAAAAAAGCTCCTCGGATAGATCTGAACATTGAACACTGACCCTCAGTTTGCTCAGTCCCGCAGATCTTTCAAGAGTCTCTAGATCCAGTCCCATTGGGAAATCCTAGGTGCTGTAGAACACAAGTGACCTAAAACTGTCTGCTTTTATAATGTTTGGGTGATGAAGAAAGTAAGTAAAAGTAAAATTGGCCACAGACATCACCATGAGGTTCCCATAGCAGAGCAAAACTGGATTTACTTGAGTACTTGATTTTTGGATAAACCATTGTTTACATCTCTAAGACTTCTCTATTTTCCTTTTCTAGAATAATCTGTAGGATTCAGACTGGGCCTTATTTAGTCTAGAAATTTTTTCCTCCACTGACAGTTTAGTAGCCATAGCTATGCACTGCAAGATGACAGTCTATCCTCTTCAAGTCCTTAATTGCATCATTCTGATCTTTCATTCCCCCCATTGTTTGTTTCTATGCTAAAATCTATTTCCTCAGATGGGTCTTCAATACAGGAAACTTTTTCCTATAATATTTTACTTTCCCCCCCAAATTAACATGCTATGTTTTTACAAAGGTATATTTCCCCCCATATGCATCCATCATATACTGTACCAAAAACCAGCATATGAAATAAGAGAAAATAAATTAAAAATCCATAGCACAAGTAATGAGGTTCTGGTATGGAGCACGGCTAAGTTCATCATAAAGACACTTGAAAACGTCTTTGCTAAGATCACCTGCTTGGAGAGAGAGCAGTGGCACCCCTAGGACTGTGGCCCTTAGTCATCCTTCAGGTCTGCAAATGAAAGTACCCCATGTCTCCGTTTCCGGCCAAGCATGAGATGGGTCTATAAAGGAGCAATAGCACTAGTGAAGTGCTCACATGTTAGAAAGATCAACCATTTGGGATCAGAAGGGCAGCATTTACTCAAGGACAAAGTTCAGAAGGGTTAGGGAAGAAGGAACAATGGGAACAGGAAACACAGGAAGGAAGGAGTGTCACAAAAGTGATGGAACATTGTGAGGACTGAAATCAATGAGACGAAACAGAATGTGCTTCATTTGTTGAATGGAAAACGGATCAGTTCGGTAAACATGAACCCAATTCACAAAAAGCTGGGGCAAACATAAAAAGAATGCTAAGAAATCCCCTAGTTATGGGGGGCAATTTTCTCTGCTTTTTTTCAGAAACTGTCTGGTAAGCAGAGCTATTAATGAACAATGCTGAAAGGTGGCTTATGGTAGATACTCAGGTAAGAAAGAAGGCTAGCATTATAGAACAGAGGTGAAGGCCAGGTAGGCTTACTTAGGCTGTTTGGGTGGTTGTGGAAAGGGCAGTCGTGATGGAATCTAGGCTTCTCTTTGGCTCTGTGGGTTCTGCAAGAGAGCAGGTTATTATTTAAAATATCACTCAGTTCAGATCACCTATACCCCTCTCCAATGTCAATAAGACATGGGAGAGATTTATATATTATTAAAGAGTAAATATCAGCTATGAGTGCCTCAGACACCACATAAAAAGAAGCTTTGAAGGAGCTGAAGGGGGAGACTTACAAGTCTTACAGGACGTGTGAAGTTTAAGCCACGGGCAAGATGGTAACAGACAATTTTAGCATATTATGTCAAGTCAATCCACCCAGTAACTAATTTGGACTGCTCATATGTATGCATGTTAGACTTGACATGTTCCAAATAGACTTCTTGGTTTTCAGACCCTAAAGTCTGCTTTCCCAAAACTTTTTTGCAGTTGGTAGCAAGTGCTTCATCCATTCCCCACCCCACCCTACCCCCAGTAGAGGACTCACTTTCGTCTTCTTTTTCCCTCCACCCACTAGCAAGGACAGTTTGATCTCCCTTCAAAATACTCTCCAAATCTGATCTCTTCCCACAATCGCTACACTACTCAGCAAACGGTGAGTGCTGGCTCAGGATGCCTGATGTATGTCTAGGTTTTCCACCCAAAGGGGCTGTTTTTCCCAGTGACTGCTACTTGGTCACAGTGTACTCTGAGAGTATAGGGATGGGGGCAGCCAGGCTGATCTCTGTGGGTTTGGCCAAGGGCAGGAAACGTGTGGCCTAACTCATGACAGCGGGTCTGCTGAGGCTTGGCATCTAAGGCACCTAGGAAAAGTGAAGATTTCGACCTTGTCCAAGGTCCCACTGGCTGCTCCGTTCTGCTCCTTCCTTCCTTCTTCTCACTCTTCCAGGTCTACTTTCCTTCCTTCCAGTTCTTGAAGACTCACACCAGGAACTCCTACTCTCAAGATCTTGACCATTCTTCCCCATAACGCTCTTCTGTCTGCCTCCTTTTCAGCAGCACAAAGATCACATTATCAGAGAAGCCTTTCTGGATCATTCTATCAAACACTGCCCTTTTCCTCCTCTCCCTCCAGCCACTGTACCAATTGGTTTTGTTTTCTTCTTAGCACTTGCCAGAAATTATGATTTTTCACTTGCTTGTTGTGGAGCTCCTCCAGCAGACATTGAATTCCAAGAAAGCAGAGACTTTTCCTACTTGGATGCTGGTGCATCCTGCTCTTAGATCAGTGCCTGGAACCACATGGATATTCCCTTTGTGTAACATGACTTAAAAAGCAGCACTGGGTTCCTCTCAGATCGTGACCTCCTCATAGACCATGACCCCAGAATAGCTTTGCTTGGTTATGAGCACTTTTCCATCTGAATAGATTCTAGTATTGACAGTTATAATTAATTACCCAACTCTTTAAGGTAGATATTATTAGAGTTTATCAATTCTAAATCACATCAAATCCTTATATCTCTGAAATTTGAATGTACTTTAAAATCCAAACCATACCCCATTTTGACTGCCTTTTTTCTTTTCTTAACAGTTTTATTGGCATACAATTCACATATACAATCAATAGTTTAGTCATATCAAGAAGAGTTGTACAATCATAATCACAATCAGTTTTAGAACATTTTCTTCATTCTTGTACTCATCGCTATTAGCTTCCCATTTTTCCCCAACACCCTCTTCCTCCCCTGCCCTCTGCTACATCCCCAAGGAACCATGAATCCAGTTGTTGACACTATAGACTTGCCTATTCTGGATTTCATTTATAGAAAAACATTTAAAAATGATAACAAAAAAGCAGATAAGAACTGTAATAAAAAGAGCAGAAAATATTAAAAGTTAGAACAAATTAAAAAACAGATTAAAAAAGGAGAACCAATAACAGGGTGCTGGATTTTCATCTAAGTGCATCTGCAGCAATTCTGTTTCCAAAGCATTTTGCAGGACAGTAAGGCTATTGATATCTCTGGTCTATGATCAGAGGGAATTCACCGGAGGCTTAATCAATGTGTGTTTACCTCCAACCCCCCACCCTGTTTCTGAAACTGAAAAGGAGATAAAATGATAAGGTATCACATTTAAACCTAATTGTATCTGCTGTAATTGACTTTGCAATGCTCTCTGATAACAAAGTTATTCTCATACCTCAACTTTGGTCAGAAAAGGCTTCATCAGAAGCTTAATCCCTAGGAGGACCCTGCAAGCGATCATGGGCCTCCACTGCCATTATTCATACTCTTCTGCAAACCAAGTGCTCCCAATCCCCACTCCCTGGATCACACAGACTGGTGTGCTTCCTCCACGGATGCTTAGTTGACACCTCACTTAGATGGCTGCTTGTTTGAAGACAAGTCATTAGATCCCAGATGCTAGTCACAAGAAGACTGTTTGTGTTTCTTGTCAACATCATCTGCTTTTTCCATCATTCCTTTTAACCCATATTATTCATTTCTTTCTTTGGGAAGCTCATCTCTCTTCACTGAGTAACTTAGTTCTGCCTCTCCAGCTTTTGCTATGAGTTTTGAACCAGAGCACCTCAAGCTTTTGCTGAATGCTAAAAGAGATACGGGTGTCTGCTTGGCGCTGTTATGTTGGGTTGGGTTCACAGGGACTCGGTGTACCGCCAAATGAAATCCTGTATCATCTCACAAGTGTTGCTGTGGCCAAAGAGAGAGGGGTACAATCTAATCCAAAGAATATGGCTGAGCTTCTGTGAAGGGTGATGAAAAAATTCTAGACTGGTGAATGGTGAGTCTTTTTAATGTCATTGAACTGTGTATGTTGGATTGTTGAAATGGCAGGTGCTACACTATCTACCACATAAAACATGGGAACCTTAAAAAATGTGGATGAAAGTGAGTGTCTAATCATATCCCTTCCTGAATTCACTGTGGCAAATGCTTCACTTAAAAACATCTAGGAGACAAACAAAATTATTGAAGCAAATTATTACTATTTATCTGAGCTACACAATGTGATTTTACATGGGGACCAGAAATGCCTACTCTTGTGTTTTAGGAAACAACTCTACTAATTATTATTTGATATACTTCCTCTCAAAAGATGAATTTAATTCTCTTATGTGTGGCTGGACTCACTTGTAGTGAATACAAGATGGCAGAATTGATGGGGTGTCACTCTGACATTAGGTTACAGAAAGACCATGGTTTTCATCTTGGATGTGCTCTGCTAGGATGTCTGTTTCATTCAAATCAGGGTGTTTTTTTGGGGGGGGAGGGGGAGTCAGCTACAGTTTGACAGGCAGTTTGGGGAGAGGGAAGTTGCTCTCCATATTGTAAAGACACTCCCTCAACTTGTGGAGAGGCCCGTAGGGTAACGGAGGTCTGTAAGTAACTGTGATTATGCTTGGAAGTGGATTTTCTCCCCTTGGAGCTTTGAGGGTACTATAACACTGGCAGGCAAACACTTGACTACAGTTCCCTAGAAGACCCTGAATCAGAACCACCTGCCTATGCTATTCTTGGATTCCTGACCCACAGAAGCTGTGGGAGAGCAAATGTTTATTGTTTTAAGCTGCTAAGGGCAAATAACCAAAGACCCTTCAGTTAGCATTTTACCCCTTTTCTATCAGCAAATCTTTCATCATGGTGTTAAAAAACCAAAACCAAAATATGCTTATTTCCTTAAGGAGGCCTGTACATCTTTTGTCATTGTTGCTTATTTAGGGATAGATTGAAATTTTTTTTCTAAATGAAGAAAGGAGATGGGACAATTTAGTCTATTCCCCTACAAGAATTCTCCAACAAGAGGAATCTATTTACAATCTGTTAGAAAAGCATTTTAAAGAAGCAATTAAAGTCCAAGATGGTCAATAATAGCATAGAAGAATCTGCATTACTATGAATAAGAGAGGGTTTTACCAAGTTTGTGGTAAAGGTTGATTGTCTTTCAGTTCCATTTTTCATGATTTTTTTGAGCTCCCCCTTCCCCCCTGTATTCAAGTTCCCCAAGTTGGAGAAACTGTTCCTTGGTTTATAGAAAACTTACAGATGTGAATAAAGAATCCCACAGTTTTGAGACAGAAGGAAATCCAGGAGAGATGGGTGCTCAAGGACGAGTGTTTAGAATCTTGGATTGCTCCAAAATGAAACAAAATAATATACGGGAGGGGTAGGAGGGATCAGAAGGGAAGAGTAAGGAGGGAATGAGCAATGTCCAAAGTCAACCTACAAGTCAACCTCCTGCCCCATGGCTCCCAGTGTAACCGGTTCCACTGCACAGTCACATGGTCTCAGAAGGGTTCTTCTGCTTTCTTCTTCCTGTGGAACTGCTGACCATGAAAACCGCAGCCCACCAGGCCTGAGATTGATGCTTCTTTCATTAAAATCGATCACAGTTGACTTACATATTACTGTACTAATGCTTCTCCTGGTCAAAGTCTGTGGGGCACCCTAGCTCCTAGCTTGGGAGGAGGATGCAGCTGGGTAGACATTTTTGCCTTATTTGCATTAAAATCAGGTACCTACATGCCTGTTTTGAAAAGAGAGTGCATACTTAGCAATCTTGTTGAGGACATAGAGCATAGTCAAACGTTTTATTAAATCTGGTAGGCACGAAAATCAGGATTTGAAATGTTTTCTGTTCTTGAGGCTGTAAGTTCTGCATTCCACTAAATATGAACAATGCAACCAGCTGTTTAAGGAGAGTCTATTTAAGATTCTGACTGATTCACTGTGGATTAGTCATGTGAGCCTGGAATTAGAAAGTGACATCCAGCAGCACGTGATCAGGCCACTGGAATGAGGAATCACCCGACTTCAATTCTTTCCTCCTTGTGTGTGAGGTTTGCCCTTTCCAGCTTGCTAAGGGGTGGGAGTGGGTTCTAGGTCATCACAGAAAGTTCTGAATAGAGCTCATCATTCTACAGGATTTGCAAATGGGAGGAAGGGCTATATTACATCCTAATGAAAAACCAAACCCATCACCAGCGAGAAGATTTCAATTCATTGTGAACCTATTTAGAATTTCCAAAATTACAACCCTTTAAGGTAGCAGCCAGCCTCCTCTTTCTCCTGCATTTGACACACAAATTTCCCTTTTCTACTTGACGTTGCGTTTCTTGTTGAATATTGATTCGTTCTGCCATTGTAAAAGATTACCTGTAATGTACCTTGAGCTTCCTGCGGTAGTCATGGTTTTTCATCATGGTTGAAATTGGTTGACATTGAACCATTTCAGGAGAAAGCATCTTATTCTGATCTCTTATGCTATTCAATCTCTCCTCCCTCACCCCCCGCTGACAGAATCCTTCAATAATGTCATGTGAGACTTGAATTTTCTCTTCAGTTCTTAAGAGTTTGCTGAAGAGTTTTGCTTCCTGGAGGGTCTAACTTTGTTATGTTATGTTTGTTATGTTTCTTTCTTCCTCAGAGTGGATAGATTCTTTCCTTTCCTTTCCTTTCTTTAGTTTGAACCCGAGGTTCAAAATTTGGAGGCAATGGAAAATGAGATGAAGAATCTTCTGAAAATAAAGAAACTAAGTGAAAACCTACATACCAGATACTAGGGTCCTGAGTGGTAGTTTATAGGTTTTCTGGGTTTCTGTCACTTGTAATTATAATATCTATTCAAAGCACTGACTTAGTCATGTGCAATAGGATTTCATGTACAGTCCTCTTGGTATTGCACATTTATAAAAGTTTTTATTTTTAATTTGAATTTCATCTGCAAGAGAATGTGAAGGACACCCCCACCATTAATATTATTGCATCTTAAGTATTATGACTTAAATTTTTTCTAATATTTGGAATGCATGAGGTTTTCTTTGTGTGGCTTTATGATGGTCAAGACTCTCTGTAGTCTTTTTAATGCTCCTTCCTATAGGTAAATAATTAATATCTAGTTGCTAGTTGGGCATTTCAAACTTTATCCTTAAAGAAAACTACATCATGAAAACTCATTAAATCTAAAAAAAGAAAATGGATACACAGTTCTCTTGTTCCTGAAAAAGATAGTCCAAGGTTAAAAAAGTATCAAATACAAAATTGTAGACCAATGGAAACTGATAAAAGTAGAAACCTCTATGTTAAAACCTATGGATTTCAGCTAAAAGTTTGCTCATAAAAATGGTGAAATAGAATTATTCTATTATG
>PVJH01048404.1:0-10813 GCA_004026705.1 Nesogale talazaci | reverse complement strand
TATAACATGAATAAGGCCAATTTGAAGCCTTTGTTTAGAATTTTCTACTTTGGATCAGAAAGATGTCCATGCCTCTTGAAAGAACATGAGTCCTAAAGCTGTCACTAGCCTCAGACTACTACCTTCTTCCCTGAAAGGGGTCACATTGGAAAACCCTGATTAGAGTGGATGAAAATGTGGAGCAAAACTAAAAAAAAAATGAGACAGGCTTACTGGTCTGGCATAATAGCTGCCAGTGGGGCTGCCATCCTTAGGTCAGCAGTAAGAGACCACCAGTTGCTCCACAGGACACAGACTCCTTCAAAATGTTGTAGTCTGTGCACCTCACAGGGTCAGTTCAAGCCTGTCCTGCAGTGTTGCTATGAGCTGGCACCCACTTGTTAGCAGTGGGTTTAGGGTTGTTGAGGGGGACAAGGCTTAGTCATAGAGAGACTGGTGAAATCCCCAAGACTGTTGCCCTTTCCACTCCACCCTGTAGTTCAATTTTTTCAGCCAAACAATAGACAAGTTTAGAAAGGCAAAAATAACTCTAGGGATGTAGGCACACCTTAGAATAATCTATCTTTTGAAATCAAAAGGACAGTAATTACCCAAGGAGAAACTTCAGAGGCATTAGAAAAGAAGGCATAGACACTGAAAACAGGGGGAAAGCAAGATTAGTAATATTACCTTGACATTACATTCTGTGATATGAAACTAAAAGTATATGAATTGTTAAATGGAAATCCTATCTGCTCTGTAAACCTTCACCCAATTCACATTATAGCATTTAAAAAGTAAATTTTTTTTTAAATTATGCTTTCTGTATTCTCCAGCACTGATCTGCTGGGGAAAAAATAAGATAAGCAGAGAAAGTAAAAGGCAAAAGACAGATGGAAAAGCAGTGACTTCTTAAGAATTCATGCCTTGTCAAGCCCAGGGCCCAGGGCAAGAGTAAAAATGAAAATCCACATATTTGTGTTATAAATCAAGCTAACACACTGTTACATGAATTACAGTCTTAACAAATATTTTTACTTCATGATCTGAAAAGCCTGGCTTACATTCAAAATGATCACACTATTCAGAGTTCCTTGCTAGTAGGTGGAATGTTGGACCCTTGCTCTCAGCCCCCTGGTTTACCCACTTCTTTTTTATTACCAGTTCCATCCTTCACCCCAAAAGTGAATGCACACATTAGTCTTTAGCAACTGTAGCACACACTTCAAGGTTTATTGGTGCATCCCCATTCCCACAAAAAAAGCAACTCCTTGCCTATTTCTCAATAGTATGAATCAGGCAGAAGTGGTATGGGAATTTTACAGTGGGTTTAAACTCATTTGGAGTGGAAATGAAATACAACCTTTGTCTTCATGAGTTGAAAACATTATATAGAAGCTTAACAGATATGAAAGGACAAGCAAATCATATACTGCAACATAGTAATTAGTATATATTACTCACAATAAATACACCACGACTAAGTGCGATTTGTTGAATAAAACCTAAATCTGGGGGATATGTATAGCTTGTCTTGTCTCATTACAAATCTAACTTTCAGATGATCATTTACTAGAGATTTGCATTTTAGTTTTCAAATTCAAGACAGTGTATAAAAATAAACAAAAACTATCTTCTCCAGAAACTCAGTGAGTCCCCAGTTTGGGGCCCTTTACTTTTGTTCACTTGGTTTTAGTTTGGGGACAGTTTTTGTTCATTTCATTCATGATTGATTCTCCCAGTCTTTGGTTCTCAAAGCAGTGTTATAATTTGTTACCTTTTCTTTTGCTTACCATGGAATCCTACTGATTCTTTCCATGCAAGATGTTTCCTACTCATCCTTTCTTATTGGTCTGTCCTGCAGCAAGCGCTATTGGGTCTCCTGCTTCCAATTCTTGTTCTGCTCTAATTTATTTTCATTCTCTTCCCAGAATTTTTTCCTGATTAAAATCATCAGTGAATTGCTATGTGCCAAAAAACAAATCCAGATTCCTCTATCTACACTCGATATCTTCCAAGAGGAAAGCACTCCCCAAATCTCTAATCTTTTCTTCTACTCTGCTTCCAAATAAACTCCCCATCCTGCTCCACCCCATCTTGCTATAGTTGTCTGAGTTTCCCATGCACTTGCTCCCCAGAGCCTTGCTCATGAGACTCCAGTCCGGAAGTCCTCACCCCTCCAGCTCACAGTGTGTTTTCCTCCCTCTTCCAGATTTCTTCTCCTGCTCTATTTGTTTGACACTCAAATTCATTCATTGTCTTGAACTGATGCATACATTTGGTCATGCTACACTTACTTGCCTTTCAAATGAAAATTTAATTTGTAGAGAAAAATAATTCTTTTATCACAATTGGGTTATCTATCCTCCCCATTAGCAACTCCCCAATGATATGTTGAAGAGGTGTCTAAGAAGTCTTATTTCACTACTTCTTTATATTAAAATTAAATATTACAATCTTGATAAACTTTGTTGTTATTGTTCTTGTTATATAGTACCAAAGGAACTCTGGTAGCCTAGTGGGCTATGAGGTGGATTGCCAAGCACAAGGTCACTGTGTTACACTTACCAGTTGCTCCATGGGGAAAAGATGGGTCTTCTTCTGTTATAAAGATTTAGAGCCTTGGAAACTCACAGGGGCACTTATACTCTGACCAATTGGGTTGTAAGGAGTTGAAATTAACTTAATGGCAGAATTGAATTGTTGATATGTTACCAGGTATTATAGATGCTAACGATGTTAATAAATAGGGCTGAGCCCCTATGGCGTAAGTGGTTGAGTGCGGGACTGCAGCCCGCAGGCTTGGCGGTTAAAATCCAGTGGCAGCTCTCAGGAATGGCGCTGGGTAGCGCCCACGACCACCAGAGGCAGTGATTGCCCCCTCCCCAAATATATATATATATATATATATATATATATTTGCTAAAGACTATCTGCTAAACACTATCTCTGTATACAAGTCTCATTGTACCAATAATGTTCCCCTTACAATTATCTTTCGAGTAGCAATGTTATTGTTCATTTTACATGAAGTGTCATATTATGATAAAATAAAAACTCATTAATCTATACTCTTCCAAATGTAATCTCTGATCCCAGACTACCTGTGTTTGGAGTATGGAAAAGAAAAAGAGTCAACAGACTCAAATATTTAACAAATGTAACAAAAGACATATTTTTTTCCGTCTTTCTTTTTATTGAAAAGGAATAATTTCTATTCTAGCGCAAACAATGTATATTTTACATTATAAAGCAAGATATAAATTACATATTGCATTTTTTATGAGCTCTTTATACTCTAAATGCCATTCCCTTTTTTTTTTAATCCCCTCTTCTCTTTTGGATTGAACCTGCCTAGTACTTTGCAAATCAATATTTTGGGGAGTGATTAGGGACTCAGTGAGAGAGTTTACATAGGTTTTATGTATCTGGCTCTATGATGGTAAAGAATATGAATGTCCCTTGGTGGCATTTTGTGGCATTTTGTGAACTTTGTGGCCTGGCGGTCTCAACTGACACTTGGCTTAAGAGCTAGACTCCTCCTCCTCCAATCTTGTATGGAAACATAAATCTTTTTTTTTAAGCCAATACTAAATGAACAGAACTGAGTGTTTATACCATGTGTATACTTCTTGATCAAGGGCTTAGATAATAGAAACTTGGGTGTTTCTTCAACAATGAAAGCTCTTGTACTGCCTGCCCAGGACTGGCTACTCTATGCATGATGTGGCCAGATTCGACTTGGTTATTCTTTGGTTGGTTTCACATAGCATTGAGATTCTGGATACCAATTTTTCTCTTCTGTGAGGGGGTGGGGAGATCAAGTGCGTTTTTTTATATGGTCCACTCCCTACCTCTCCTATGAGCTCCCTTCTCAGGAAAATCCTCTCATGTATGAGTTCAGTTCCCTGTATTATAATCTTGGTCCTCTTTCCATTGTTCTCCTTAAGCTCCAAGTCCCCAAGTGCATGCATCTCTTGGACTTCCATCCTTTCAAAAATCAAAGAGCACTTCAGTCTGTTAGGGTATTCTATTGTTTTCAAGTTTGATAACCCAGAGAGGCAAGTAAGACAAAAGAATGAGCCAATGGACTCCTTAGGAAACAAATGCTAAGTGTAGTTCAGCCAACTTAAAGGAACCATTCAGTAAGAAATGCTTTCAAAGTGGGCTGAAAGAAGGAATCAGTTGATGAAATCATGATGTGCTACATGAGTTTCCTTCTGGTTATTCTGAGGAGTATTTCTCTGACATTTTGGAGTTCATTTTCATATGGATGACTGTTAGAATTTTTTTCCTAATACCATTTATTCACTCTGATATACCAAGGGAAAAACAAGTTTGTGATGAAAGTGCATCTAAAAACCAAAATTTCTTGCCTGTCACCTAGTACAAAGTAAGCATATTTGGCCAGAGTCATTTCTTGAAATCACTAATAAGTAAAATTAATAGCACCAAGCTGGTCAGATGAGACTATAAGTAAAAAAAATATGTTTGTTGCCTGTGACTTAAATTACTCTTTGGTCAGATGATGTTATGCTGGTGAGATCTGTAAATATAAATCTATTTTTCATTTCCAAATACAAGGTTGTAAGTATTTACCGCAAGGTAGCATTTCCTCACTAGAAAACAAGGCTACCAGGTACCATATCATTGTGTTGATATTGTACACTGCTATAGTTCCTTCCCACCCTTGGCTACAAAGTGCAGGACATACAGGAAATACAAAAAAGAAGAAAAGAGGAAGTAAGCAGAGCCTCACAACATCCCTGTGAGGTAGGTAAAGTCTTGTTCAACCCACTTGACAAATGGATAAGCTGAGGCACAGCATGGTAATGTGGCTTGGTCAAGTTTCCTTAGCAAGTGTCAAAAATCCAGCTGGGCACAAAGAGAAAGAAACAAGAACAGCAACAAAAAGAACAGTCCTGCCTCCCAGCACGAGGACACTAAATTTTATTTCAAAATACCAAAAAAAAATGTAAAATATCCCACAATTGCCTTTGACATATTTGGAATTTAGACAAACCTTAAGCATTCCACTTAAACATGTGTCTTTCAATTTCTTGTTGGGTGGAGCAAAGGCACAGAGCTAAATGGGCTTTCTTCCCCTCTCTTAGTGCAGTTCTCATCCTCAGGACACATCTTCATTCCATTGGAGCTTGGGATCCTAACAAATGGACATTGACAAAAAATGTTTCGAATTCATTTAAATCCATAATGTGAAAATGAGGCCGATTCTCAAGAAGCTGACCTACCTATCAATTGCTTGTGGCCTTAATGAGAATGTTGTGCAGAGAAAGGTACAAAATTCCATATCAAGCCGTCTCATCACTGTGGAACGAAGAACAGTGGAGGACGGGTGGAATTTGAGGGTGGTGGGGTGTAGCATTTGAGAAACTGTAGATTCAAGCTCGCAAAAATATTTTATATATATTTAAACTATGTAAATATATACAGTATATATATATATAAGTGTGCATCTGACTACTCTTTACCCAAGGCACCAAAGAGATGGAGGCAATGCTGTTTACAACTCAGTCTTTGTTTCCCTAGAGAAATTCATCTTCCTGTCTCAAAGGAGTAGTAGTTATTCTTTCAAATCACCGTGACAGCAACTCATTCAAAAGCAACCCAGATTTCTGACTTATGATGGCTGGTGGGAGGGGTAGAGAAGAATGGTGGTAATGGTGATATTTAACACACAGTTTAGAGCTCACATCTATAGCCTATTATCTAGAGATTGGATCTATAGTTTGGAACTTAGAACTAGCCAGAGACAACCAGTCACATTGGATCAGATAGACTAGTAACCAGATGTTGTACAAATACCTTATCATAACTAACAGAGATGGAGACAATGAGAAAGGGAGTCATACCTGGCACAGATGTTTTTAGAAAAGGACCTTGTTTAAAAAAACAAACAAACTCCTAGAGCTTATGTGCAGAGCTTTGGGAATAAAGGCAGGGAAACTCACTGAGGTTCGAACAGATCAACGAGAGTCTAGGCAATTATTCTAGGTCCAGGCACTCCTCAGGGCACAAACAAAATCAATTCCTCATGAGTCATTAAGCCCAATTAGTAGGTAAGTCAGAAGGGGTGCATCAGGTTCTGATTTAGCCTTACTTTAGTGCAAGAAAAGAACTAGACTATGAAGGACAAGGTTGGCAGTTTAAATGTACCAACGCTCAGAAGGAGAAAGATGCAGCTGCCTGCTCCTCCCCAAATTTACCATCTCGGAAACCCTCTGCTACGCAGCAGTAGGTTTGGGATTTTTAGTGCAAGAAAAAAATTCAAAATTTTTCAATGATTTAAAAGCTGCACCTGCAGCAAGTGAAGGTGACTGTGACGAAGAATTTTTTGTTGGAGTAAGAATTGGTTTAATAGTTCCAAAGTCAGGACACATTTACACAACATTATAGGACAAGTACAACATAAATCCAAAGTTCATAACCCAGGGACTTACTGTACCTTGCAATTATATATATATACTTGTATACGATCTCTTTGGTTGCCGTAGGGTTTGGTTTGGTGTTTAAAACTCAGACAACCAAGGGCATGGGTGGGCTGGACCTAACTGAAAAAGCTCCGAGTATATTAAGCAAAGCAGAATGGAAGAAAAACAAAATAAACGCACACAGAAACAAGTGGTGGTGGTATCCCAGAGGGAGGAGGAACATTTGTTAACTAATTTTCATTTTGCTCCTCTCCTGCTTTTCTCTGCCATGGTCCCAATATTTTAGTTCTGGTTTTTGTTTGTTTGTTTATTTTTATTTTTTTTCCCAGCAGATGAAGAAATGATAGAGCAGGATAGGTGTCTTAAGGTTTTTGATTTCTTCTTAGGCCTGTTTTACTTATTTATTTTTTCCTCAGTTGACTGTTGGCACCTGGTTCCTCTGTAAACTATATTCCTTGGCCTTCAGTCTCAGGTTGGCAATGCTGTTAGCCATGTTGATGCCCTGTGCAGGGCTATTGTTGGCACATGTGGCAGAATAAGTAGCCATGGCGCTGTAGGGACAAAGGAGAAAGCAGGGAGAATAACAGGCATTAGTTTCACAAAGCTGAAATCTGTGACCCACGATGGAGGTACTGTCATTATTGGGGGGCAGGCAGGGGAAGTTGGGTGAGACTAGATATTTCTTTCTCTGCATTCCCCATTGACCTCTGTATTCCAGGAGTCTAAAGCACTTGGAGAAGTATAGCAGTGTTGCAAAGCGTCAAGGGAAATGACAAGGAGAGGGAGAGGAATTTGCTGTGCTGGACACAGTGAGTAATGTTTTATTTCTGGGATGAGAGAAGAGAGTTGCTTGTGTTGAATAGCAGGTGCTTCATCCACTGACCAATATAGTTTAATCTCTCTCCTTGACTACATTACCAGGCAATGGGAGTAAGAAAGAGAAGTGGGCATTTGAAAATAAATTGAAGAGAATTTTGCCTTCCTCACTCTGATCACTCATTCCTAAGTAGCTGGACCTAATTCCAACACATTTGGGAGAATCAAGAAAAAACACACTAAACAGTGTGCTAGCCAAGTTCTTAGAAAAGCCAAGATAACTTCTCTGCAATTTTTTAAATCAGTTAATAGCTGTAAGCATTGCTGAATCAAGATATTCCCATCAAGTGACTCAAACTTTATAGACTCTCTTCAAAGTTTCTTGTGTCTTAAATCTCTTAAGTATAATATCAAAGGTTCTAGAATTTCAGGAGTCCAGAGGTAATTGTCCCTCACTGTTACTTAGAAAAACCTGGAGCTGTTTTCCAAGGACAGAGATTGGAATGAAGACCTAGGAATACATTGCTGGGTAAAAACTTTGTAGCAGGTGGCTTTCTATGCATTGTATCTATGCATTCGTTTTAAGTGAAAATGGAACTTTTTTGTTTGCTTGTTTGCTTTAGATTCAGATGCAAATTGTCCACTGCTAAATACTAGAAAGTTAAAAGGGGGGAGTTATTTTATTAAAAGGAAAATATTTCTAATTGCACTAAGCATCGAGAAATCTCTTTCGCAGGGTTGGCAGGAGATAGATTTGTCAATGGAATCACATGTACTTTTTGTTCCTGCATACCAGTGAAATTTGGTCAGCCACACAGGAGTTTGTCACATGAAGATCAAGTGGCAAGACTAGGATAAGAGAAAATTAAAGCTACTCGACAAATACAAAGACCATATAATTAGTACTCTTTTAGAACGCCACATAGTCAAGACTTCATCATCCAGACTCATGGTCAAGACTTACAATAGTCCATTTCTGCTCAGTTACTAGCAATAGACAGAAGAAAATTACTTTAAAGAAATAGTTAATCCCATATCGCTCTATATTTGCAGAAAACCAAACACATGCTTAATAACACTGATATGTGTTTACCTGTATGTGTTTGTGTGTGAAAAGGAAAATCAAGGCCCAGAAGGGTACACAAAAAATCTTAGATTCTTCTATTTAATCTCAGCTTGTTCCACTCATCCATCATGTCTAGGTAGACATTCTTAGCCCTCTAGACAAGGTAGGTTCTCCTTGAACACCTTGCCTTTTCTTTCAGCAGTTGCTTCCATTTTAATTGATAGCTCATTGAATATCTATGGGGGGGGGGCCTTCAAAAAGTCCCTTGGGAATTCTTTAATTACCTTTTCAACCCATTCTCCCCACAAACTTTCTAAGGCCCCCTCATACGACTCTCCTCGGCAATCAGCTCCCTCCTTGCCACTGTTTCATCAGGTACAGCTAGTATCATATGTGTCACATATCTGGTGTCCAGGAAGCTATCTAATGAATACATAGAGAGAGAGAGGAGAGAGATGTAGACTGTGATGAAGCTGCTTCCTACTCCATGTCACCATCTCTTCCATCCTACAATACGCAATGCTTTCTTTGAAAGCTACATACCAATGTGTTCTTCTTCGGAGTTTACTAAGTAGAAAACGAAATGAGGATGGAAAGTTGACTGCACATTCCTTGATCCATCAGAAAATATCATTTCACAATAAAAGATGTACAGGTATTAGTATGGTTAGACTTATATAATAGACTATCACTCCCACCTCTCTCCACCAAAGGACTGAATCAGGATTCCCCAAGTAAGGGAGGTTTCAGATTGGAGTGAAATAAGTCACTAGACAACATACTAAGAAGGATCAAGCCTTGTTGCTGTTTATACAATGTATCAAGAAACATCACCGATTTTCAAAAACTTATAGGCACACTATCATTTAATTCATACATGAATTATATGTTTCCATTTGAGACTTATCGGGAATGTATATAAATTCATAAAACCTATTGCTAAGAAATTTCTCAAATATGCAAAGGACCCAAATATCTAGGTAGCTTAGAAAAAGCACAAATAGATTTGGGAAATGTACATAGTCATGGATTACTAGGATTTGCGGTCAGCGAAATCAATGCTCTTCAGCAGGTGTCTATAAGAGAATTAAGCCCAAATGATGGTCCTTAATGAGGGCAATTTAAAATATGTAGGAATGAACCTGAAAATACTAATTCTCTGTATTATTGCCAAGCTTTGAAAATCAATTGAATGACTCTCAATAATTCATTTGAAAGAAGAAAATGAAAATTTTGATGATAAATTAAAGGTTGCGGAGTATTGTGTGGTGAAGTATTTAGCTTGTGTTTCTGAGGAAATTGTTTTCTATCTTTTGAGATTCTGGCTAAAGTTTTGCTCAGTTTTAGTTTAGTTAGCTTGTGTTTTTTTGCCTACAGACTTCTGAGTCCTTTAATGCTTTAAAGATTAAGACTTCAGTCCGTTTCCTTACAGGCAAGAGAAATGAGAATCATGGGCTCCATTTTAGTTTACTGAAGAGGTATTAGCGTTCTTCTCCAAATATTTGCTATGTTTGTGAATTCAATTTTACCTATTACAGAACCATTTATTGTAGTTCCTTCACTGTCTACCTACTTTATTGTGTGATGTTTTAGTATGAGAACTTAACATGGTATCTTGTTTCTTTACAGTGAAAGCCAGGTGAATACATAGGTAAGAAACTGGAAATGCAAGTTATCTGCACCATTGCCAAACTTTGAGAATAAAATTGAATGACTCTGAATATTTCATTTGAGAGAATAAAATGAAAATTTTGATGAATGAAGTGAATGTGGGTCTACTCTTTAACTCAAACCTAATCCATGAAAAAATTAGAGTTATATTTTGAGGAGAAGACTGGACACTGCCACTTAATTACAGTCTGACATTTCCAGAGTAAAGAACAACAGTCATTTGGTGGTTGCTGCTATAAGGAAACCATTAATATATAAGAGAAATACTGAAAATATCATATGGGTAGCACTCAAATTATTGGGCTTGAGGATACCAAAATAATTAATATTAAGAAATACAGTTTGCAATTGCCCATGAACTCAATAAGCGATAGCATTTTTACGTGTTCTAAGCTTTCAAAAATGGATGTGATTTGTTTCAGCTGTTCACAGTAATAAAAGTCGAGTCAAATAGGAAGTTTTCATTCTCAGGATCTTAAATAGTTAGGAGCTAAAACACTACCTGTAGGGACTCCAGAGGTATGGTGTCTACATACTAACAGATTACAAGGGTTTGTTTTCCCTCCAGTACTTTGACGTGGGTCTACATTTTAAGCTTGGGCAAAGAGGACTGTCAAGGCAAGAAGGGAGCAATCTTTTCATAGAAGTGACAAGTAACACATGTGCGAGGTCATAAGGGACAGAAGTAACAAGTGGGTAGTCTAACAGTAGCTAAGTCATGCTTTAAAAATGGCATTAGAGGATGGAGAGGACCTTCTTAAAGTGACAACAGATGCAAGAGGGCCCTGAATCGTTGCCAATGTCAACGACTGTTTCTGACCACCTGTTC
>PVJH01048403.1:0-10810 GCA_004026705.1 Nesogale talazaci | reverse complement strand
GTGGGGGGAGTAAAGCACATCCTGGCCCACCAAAACCTGAGGTAATATTCCTGCTCAGAGCAGCCATTGCACAGAGAGGACCATATGGCCAGCCCCACCAGGAGACACAGTGTCCCTCACTGACCCATAGCCCTAAAGGGGACAACACTGGAGACTCGATGTGGGAATTGTACCTGATCTGACCCCACCACACCGAGGTGAAACACTTAAGGGCGTGAAATAGAACTGCAAGAGGAGCAGAGCAACGAAGTCCTTGAGGAAAACCAAAAATAGACTTTGGGGCCAGGGCATGGCACCCCGTCAGACTCCCCCAAGAAGCATTCCTAAAGGTCAACAAACAGACCTGTAACTGTGTAGAGGTTTTTCTCTTTGTTGTTTTCTTTTGTTGCTTTGTTTTGCTCTGTCGTGTTTTTGTGCGTATTATTATCTCTGCATGTCTATCTAGAAAAATAGGTAGGGTAAGCAATCTGGAGGAGAAAACAACAGGACGACATTCCCAGGAGGACATGGGAGAGAGGGAGCCAGGAGAAAGGAAGGAGGTGTTCACAAACCAAGAGACAAGGAAACAACAACAAGTGACCTAAAATTGATGACAAGGAAGGTGAAATTGATGGTAGGAGGCCTGGTAGAGCTTGATTAAGGGCAGTGTAACTGAAATTTACTGAAACCCAAATGAAGGCTGTACATGAAAGTCGGGCAAGAGGAAAATAAAAGGAAATAGGGGAAAGAGCTAGGAAACAAAGAATATTTACAGAGATCTAAACCCAGGCAAGTACATATGTGAATATATATGATGATGGGGAAGTAGATCTATGTCCACATATTTATAGGTTTTGTCTTAAGGTAACTGTGTTAGTCTAGGTAGACTAGCGAAACATTCACATATGTATATGAGTTTTATATAAAGGGTAATTATACATTAAGAAAACATCTCAATCCAGTCCAGTACAAGGCCATAAGTCTGATATTAGCCTATATGTCCAATACCAATCTATAAAGTCCTCTTCATAAAACACATGCAATGAAGCCAACTGCAAGATGATCACAAGCCAGTGGGTCCAGTGGCATGGTAAGCATCTCAGCGCTGGCAGAGGTCTCTCTGTGGCTTCTCCAGCTTCAGAGGTCTGGATGCATCCATGTGACTTGTCTGGCTCAGGACACTAGGCGAGTTTCATGTCTGTCAGCTGCAGTGTCTTCCAGGAAAGTCACCAGAGAAAGGGAGCTATCTCCCACCTCCAAGGAGGAAGTAATAGATTTCCCAGAATACTCAGGAGAAACCCATGGCCACACAGAAGCCTCATGGGCTATGATCTGATTGACAGATTAGACTCCACCGCTTTATTCATAATTCTCTCAGATTGACACCAGATTATGTAACTACCACAGTAGCACATGGACATTTGGCCTCTACTCAAGTATTCCCTCAACACAAGAATACTTTGTTATATTAACCTGCCATTTCATGATGTTTACCTTCCCAACATGATTGCTGAAGACAAAGCAGATACATAAGCAAATGTGGTGAAGAAAGCTGATGGTTCCCGGCTTTCAAAAGATACAGGGTCTGGGGTCTTAAAGATTTAAAGATAAAACAAGTGGCCATCTAGTTCAGAAGCAACAAAGCCCACCTGGAAGGAGCACACCAGCTTATGTGATCATGAGTTGTCAATAGGATCAGGTAAGAAGCATCAAAGACCCAGATCAAAAAATCTTACCATTGTGAATGATTGGAAGTGTTAAGTGGAGACCTAAAGCCCATCTGTAGGCTCACGAACATCCCCTTACAGAAGGGTTGCAGGGAAGAGATGAGACTACCAGGATACATTATAGCACTGATGGTGCATACAACTTTCCTCTAGTTCTTTAGTTGCTCCTTCCACCCACTATCATGACCCCAGTGCTACCTTACAAATCTGGTTAGACCAGAGCATGTACACGGGTACAGATAAGAGCTGGAAACAGAATCTGAGGGCTGACCCCCGGCGGCGTAGTGGTTGTGCGCGGGACTGCGGCCCACTGGGATGGAGGTGCGATTCCAGCTCCACAGAGCAAAGGCTGGGCCTCCTACTCCCACCACCTGAGGGCAGTGATGCCCTCCCCCAAAACAAATGAAACGATCTGAGACAGATGAACACTTCAGGACCCATAATAAGAGTAGCCATACCTGGAGGAGAAGGGAAAGGCTGGTGGGGAAAGGGACCCAATCACAATGCTCTACCTATAACCTCCTTCCAGGAGGATGGGCAATAGAAAAGTAGGTGAAGGGAGACAGTGGTCCATGTAAGGCATGAAATAATAATAATTTATAAATTATCAAGGGTTCATGAGGGAGGGAAGGAGGTAGGCTAGGGAGGGGAAAAGTGAGAACTAATACCAAGGGTTTAAGTAGAAAAAATGTTTTGAAAGTGATGATGGCAACAAATGTACAAGTGTGTTTTGCATGCAATAGATGTATGTGTTGATTGTGATAAGAGTTCTATGAGGCCCAATAAAAAATTATTTTTAAAAATATCAAAAGATAAGCTAAATTAGGTATATCTGTTGCACAAGTCCTGTTTAGCTACCGATAGTTATGGCCATTCTCCATGGGTGTACACACAAAACTGCTTCTCTAGTTTCTGTAGGTTTAAAGACGGTAAAGGAAACCATCCTCAAAGACCGTGACTAGTACCACTTAAGAAACGACCTTTCACAGGGGTTGCTTGATTCATAACAGTAGCAAAATTACAGTTATGAAGTAGCAACGGAAATGATCTTGGGGGCGGAGGGTGGTCACCACAACATAAGGAACTATATTGAAGGGTTGTGGCATTGGGAAGGTTGACAACTACTGTCCTATAGGATCACTGTCAGTCAGAATTGACTCGGCAGCAATGACTTTTTTCAGATCGTTTGGTTGAGAAGAATTTCGCAGGTAGTTATGATATAATGCTATACAGATGTCCTCAGGGCCGTAGTTTCAGAGAGGTTGGTTATCTAATTCCAGTGGCTCCAGAAAGTGATTTCTGTGAGGATTTAAAATTTTTTTCCCTATTTGGTAAAGTGTCCAGTGATGACAGCTAGGCACCCTTTAGTTTGTCTGATCTCAGGACAAAGGAGACAGTTAATCATGAAGTGTGTTACACACACTCTCTCCAGTTGTTCTTTCTTTTCTAACGTTCCTTCCCCTGCCACTCTAGGCAACTAGAAATCAATTGTACCTTAGATAGCTACTTTGAAGCTTTTAAGACCTCAGATACTATGTATAGAAATAGAGGATAGAAGTACTAAAAGCAGTATTCAGCCCTGGACTGAGATATCCCATGAAACTATGACCCTGAGACTCAGCCAGGAAAAAAATTCCATGATGAGGCCATTAATCTTTCAGCCTCATCTTACTTCCACAGAGTGTTTGGTGGGCTTGAACTGCTAACCTAGTGGTAAGTCCAGTACGTACTTCTCAGGACCACCAGGGTTCTTAGAAAGACAGAGTAGGTAGGAAAAAGCTTTTGTTGGCATATTTTTTTTAGGCATCACTGCTCTCTGGTGGTGGGAGTAGCCCACCTTTGCTCCTGTGGAGCTGGAATTGAACCTCCATCCCAATGGGCCACTCTCGCGCACAACCACCACGCCACCAGGGCTCAGTTTTGTTGGCATATTTTTAACAGTATAATTGAAGAATGTAAAATTCATAAGTTGCAGAAAATTGACCTTTTACTGAACTGTTTAATTCAGGTGAACATACTGAGTAAAATAGTGAGCAGAGCAACACCTGGACTTCAGAAGTTTTCCAAAACAGCCAGTATGCTTTGGCTTCTTCAACAGGAAATGGTCACATGGAGACTGTTGGCGTCTTTATATAGGTAATGTTGTATATAATTCATAAGTGAAATAGATATGCGGTTACAAACCAATCAAATTATTTTCAAAGTTAAAGTGAATGGCAAGTGATATCTGTAATTTTACAACAAGAACATTTAAAAGAATGGGTTATATTTGGAAGTAGGTTTTGTTAACATTTATGCTTACTTCTAATTCTCATACCTTAATTAGTAGGAGTTGGTTTTAGGAGGACATACCAGGTCATGTAACTAGTTGCTAATAAAAATTGGAATATACATACATATGTGCATACATGCATACAAGCATGCATACTAGAAGTTTCGAAAGGTTCATGGACAAATTTGTCTTTCTTTTCTTAGCAGTTTTACTGAATAATTTATTATTTTTTAAACCCTTTTTTCCTATAAGCTTATTGAAGTCTCATGAACATGTGCATACAATTTACACACATGATCTCTTAAGCATAATTTTGTGTTTATGGTGAACTTTGAACTTTTTATGGTTTATGAACTTTATTTACATATGGAAAGACTTAAAATATTGCAATGCTTAGAGTATAGATTTCTTAAAAAGACAACAGTATTAGAAAGATGGACTTAATACAGTGCTGATAAGATTTTAAAGACGTCAATCATCTTTATCTTCTCTCAGGTTTAACTTTTCTTCTGTTGGGTTCTCATGCTAATGACAGAATAAAGTATAATGCTTTATTTTTGCTCTCTGAAAATATTATATAAAAATTTAAACCATACTCCAGCAATAAAAAGTTAGACTTCACCTGGGAATAATGGCACTCGCCAAAGGAACAAATGCTTGCGAGGATATTGTGAGATTGGAATTCTTATACCGTGGTTATGAGATTGCAAAGTGAGCTGGCCAGGGTGAAAAGCGGTGTGATCTTCCTTCAATCTCGAAAGAGAAGTGCTATGCCAGCCAGCTGTACCACTTCTAAGTATATGAGAATAAGGCAAAGTATTGCTACTACATATTACAAACCTGCATGAAGCAAAAATACCAAAATGTGAAACTAGTGTTTCTTGATTTGTCTTCCCTCTGGCTGTATGCATTTTGAAAGACAGTGCTTCCATCCTTCTAACCCTTCCCCAAAGAATTCTGCACTTTTCTATTTACCCCTATCAAAACTAGTTTTGGTATCCACCAGGGACTCAGATCATGTTGCCTTGAAATGTTCTTTCGGTTCTGGGGGGGCATTCTTAGGAGGCAGTGTCTGACACCCTTGAAGAAGGAGCAGGTGATTGTCTTTGTCATCGTGGGGAAAAATTGCCGTAGTGCAGATTGCCTGGCCTTTTTCTCACTGATGTAGTTTTCTTACAACTCTGTAAGAAGTCCTTGTGGCTGTTTCGTGCCTTGCCCCTTTAAAAATTCCAGAAAAGTAGTCATCACAATCTTCTGAGCTGACTTTTCAGACTTGACTTAAGCTGGCACCAGAGATCCCCTCGACAGCCACTATTTTGATTGGACCTTCTTTCCAAGGCACCCTAATGAGACTAAGATAGATTACTGAGAGTTTGTCTATAGCTGTCCAGTGATGGCAGAACCTGTTTAAACTCTTTTGTTTGGTGTAAGCTCATGTATGTGTGAACTGGAACCCAGGTAGCAGTCCTCTTTACTTGCCCTTGTGTATTCTAGAGAACGGAGAGCTGTGATACAAACAGACACGCACACCTTGCAGCATTATTCATGGTAGCAAACATGTCTGCCAGTGAAGAATTATATGAGATGGGATCAAAAAGTTTGTGCCAAAATCTTTTTGAAGCCCCCTCATACATACAATGGAACACTATCCAACAGTGAAGAATAGTAATGAATCTGTACACATCTCACAATGTGGATGGATCTGGAGGGCATGGTAGTGGGTGAAATCACAAAAGGACATATGGTGTTTGATGATACTATAGAAGATGGAGAACAGATTAACACCAGAAAACATCCTTTAGTGGTAACCAGGGACAAGATGGAGAGAGGGGGAAGAAGAGCTAACTAGATAGTAGACGTGTGTTCATTCTGTTGAAGGGAAAGGCAGTACACTATGGGTAGATTCAGCAGCGCTTGACCGTGATAAAGAAAGACATGCAGGTGTGTGCAAGTATAATGGACAATTACAATAAATTACTTTAGCATACATAGTCTTGCAACAGTACACAAACCACGCCTACCTGCCATCTCGCTCATACTGACGCTTAGCAACCCTATAGGACAGGGGAGAATGACGCCTGCTGGTTTCCAAGACTAACTCTTTACAAGAGCAGCAAGCTTTGTCTCTCGCCCATGCAATGCTGGCATTTTGAACTGCTGCTCTTGCAGTCGGCTGCCCAGATCATAACCCCTACGCTGCCAGAGCTCTACAACAACAGTAACAAATAATTTATGAATGGATGCAAGGTAGATGTGTGTACTAGGTAGATGTGGGAGTGCATATAAAAGTACACCCGCTTGCATATATAGGTTTGGTTGTGGATATTTCTAGATACATGTTTATAAGTGCTTCATGAATCTCCCTGTATTTATAATAGAACAGAACAAAGGGGCTATAGTTATGGAAATTTCCTGGACAAAACCAAATCCAGAACTGAATTACGGGGATTGAAGTCCAAAGACCATAGTTTTGGGAACTTCTGGGTCAATGTGCATTACAGTTTATAAGAATAATGTTCTGTATCACAGTTTCTTCATAATAGCTTGTGAGTGACCATCTAAGATAGTTACTGGTCTTTCCCTGCCCAGAGCAGAAAGGAGAGTGAAGAAAACCAAAAACTGCTCAAAAAAATAGTTAGTTGCAGAGAGTAAAGGCACGTACGGACCCCAGCCTTCTCTAGCCACAGACCAGAAAGAACTAGATGGTGTTCAGCTACCATGACCAGTGCTGAGACAAGATGACAGCATCTGAGAATGAGAATGGAGAATAGAATTCTGTTCATAAGGAAGAGCAGTCTAGGTGATCCCAGACTATAGCCCTAAGGCCCTTGGGCCCCAAGCCACTCCTGGAGGCCACTTCTCAACCACCTAATAGATTGGCCTATAAAACACTAAAATCTGTGAGCAATTTGTACCATAGAACATCAACTGTATGAGACCAAGAGGGCAATGGTTGCCCAGAAGTCAAGATGCAGAGGCAGGGAAATCAGAGGAAAAGAAGTTGGGATCCTAGGGTGGAAATGAGAACATACTGACACAACAAGGGTGCGGCCAGTGTCATGGAACAATTTGTGTGTGAATATGGCTATGTATGAACTGATTTGCTATTTACCAAGAACTAAAATGTTTTTGTTTGTTTCTTAGGCAGGGGGAGTATCCATTATCAAGAAGACTAAATGAGTCATTTAACTCTAGGGATTATTTTTCTTTGCACTGTTCTTTGTTTTAGCAATTGCCAGGTGTGTTCAGGTGTTACTATCAGATTTAGCAAGCATTTACTATTTTGCTTTTAATGTGTGGTGGCTATGTTAATTGGAAAACTGTTGTTTTCACTGAATAGAATGCAGGCTTATGCATCCACATAACGTAAAAAGTGTTTCCATGTGAAATTAAGTCTTTTTTTTTTGGCTACACAAGAGAAAAATGAATTTTTTTTGGTTGTTTTATTCTTTCCCCCAGAGACAGAATACAGTGTGCTTTAGAGGATGAAAATATGTTTGCAGTAACTGTAAGTTTATTTTTTTTAATGTTCTTTAGTCACTAAATAAAACTAAAACCAAGGGCTGAGCCCTGGTGGCGTAAGTGGTTGAGTGCAGGACTGCAACCCGAGGGCTTGGCGGTTCAAATCCAGCAGCCGCTCTCAGGATTGGCACTGGGTAGCGCCCACAACCACCAGAGACAGTGATGCCCACAAAAAAAAAAAAGCAAAATAAAACTAAAACCAAACCCACTGTCATACAATTTATTCCTCCTCAACAATATCATAGGGCACAGCGAAACTGCTCCATGGGGTTTTGAGGCTGTGGCTCTTTGTGGAAGCAGACTGCCTCATCTTCCTCCCACAGGGCAGCTAGTGGACTTGAACTGCTGCATCTCAGGTCGCAACCCAGGTTTAGCCTATGGTGCTTCCAAGGCTCATTTTCCTTTAGTGGTGATGAAAAATCATGGAGTTTCTTTCAGTACAATATTTAGCTTTTTATCTAACGTCTCATCCTTGAAAAAGTTTTAAAAATAGATAATCTCACAAAACAAATTAGGTATTAAAAATGAAAAGTAAAACTCTTATTCCTGTTACTGTGATAACCAGTTGGTATGTATCCTGTGAGATTTTTTCTGTGCAATTTTATACACAGAACACAAATTGTTTACCTACTTAATATATTTTCAATTTATATGAGGGAGTTCAAAAAAGTTTCTGGAAAAATCGTGGTTTTTTTCCCATTTCAATTCACATTGGTTTATACTATTTTTCTCAGTGTATCAGAGGACTAATGTGCTGCTGTTTTTTCAGACATTCTGCTGGACACATGTAGATTTTTTTCAGCATATTCACTGTAGCTATCAGTGTAGTACCTTTCTTCCTTATATTTTTTCAGCAAAAGTTTGCGTAGCACATTTATTTCCTGTTTATTTAATAGTTACTCTCCCTCTGGATTGTTTTCCATAGTGTGTTAGCATTCTCGTGACTAGGACAGTGTCCTAGCTATCTGCTTCTCCTATCGCTCCACCTTTCATCCTGGCTTTAGAGTCCCTGCTCTCCATCCTCTTCATCCTTGCTTATTGTAGTTGTATAAGGGTTTTTACCTTGCTAGGTGTTAAGCCTCTAAGAAACTGTACCAGTTTATACTTCTCATAGCAGTGTATGGAAATGCATATTCTGATGGATATTGTCACCTCATACAGTTTTCACTAGCTTGGATGATACATGCTTCATTGCTTTTATGTGCACATCATTGACCATTTTTGAGGTGGAGTTTTTTTCATTCTAATCCATCCACATTTCAGAAATGTGCGTGAAATGGTTCCTCCTGGGGCTGTGATCCTCAAGGTCTGCAGTTTGAAACCATTTCTATTTCTTGTTTTGTTTTGTTTTGTTTTTTTTTTGGGGGGGGGGAGAGCATCACTGCCCTCTGGTGGTCGTGGAGCTACCCAGTGCTGCTCCTGAGAGCTGCTGCTGGATTTGAACCACCAAACCCACGGTCCGCAGTCCCACACTCAACCACTTATGCCACCAGGGCTTAGCCCCCATTTCTTTTTCTTAAATGGATTCACTATTCATATGTCTGCTTCACTTTTCTATTCTTACTTATTCTTGTTGCACACATTAAAGATACGAGCCATTTGGTTAGTTGTCCTGTAGCTTTGTTTAAGAAGGAGTCTGTCAAGCAGGCATTTTCATTGGATCACAGCTGTCATTGCTTTCTATGTACTGTTATGGAAGTCAGCCGTCCAAGCTTCCTAGTCAGCTGTGGTGGTGTTCTGCATCTCACTAGCTAGAGAACCAGATAAGAAAAAAGCCTATAATTCAATATGTGCCATCCCCTTGGAGACTGTCAGTGCATTTCCGGGACGAGAGATCTTTACTGGAACAGCTAACTTCCCCTTTCTCCTGATGTCTGAACCACCAGTCTTTTGATTAGCAGCCCAGTACCTGTACTCAACTAATGCAATTGATGAATGGGTAGATTTAACTCATGCTTACACTTGATCAGGATATGTGATTTTTAAAAATATGCTGTTTAGTTCAATTTGCTTATATTTACATTGTCTGAACACAGACTAGTAACTTGAAATTTGCCTTCAAGTACCAAGAAAAGGAAAACATGCTTTCACTCCATGGTGGTAAGAAGTTTTATTAGGAGTTTGATAAAAGGAACCTGGGTAGCAGCAGATTAGGTAAAAACGGCGTAGCAAGGGGAAGTGAGCCAGCAGTAAGCAAGAGCATCGCCATATTGGGCCTCGCAGAAGCTTCCTCCCCCATGTGTGTTAAGTTGTCCCTTAAGTACATCTTCATAGCCCTGGGTCACTCTTCACCTTTATTACCTCTCAACTGTGGAGAGAATGAACATTTCCTTAGTATGTAAAGTGACTGTTTCAGTCCTTTGTTTTATGTTCCCTTTAAAATAATATATTTGGGAAAATAAAATTTAAGGTTGAAAGCTTAGTCAAAGAATTACGCAGAAGGAGCCACAAAGTGATTTGACTTTGCAATATGGATATTTTCAAATATGAGTATCGAGATTTGTCATGGTGACTAAAGTATACTTTCTTTAGATTCTTTCTTGGAATATCATCTTTTAAAAAAATATTTTCCCCCCAAATAGGCTCTTAATGCCAGTGAAAAGGCAGTTGTGGAAGCATTATTTCAGAAAGATTCACTTGTTCGACAAAGTCAGGTATGAATATAATTTGGGGGGTTTATTTTTTTAAAAAACTTGGAGATACGGTTTTTGTAAAACTTGGAGATAGAGTTAATGGCATAAAAGCTAAAGTTCAAATTTTTGTATATGTGCTGCTGAAGTGAGCACTAAAGTTCAATTTTTTGATTAGGCTTTTATAGCAGTTACTTAAAAGGAATTAAGAACCTTGTCCTGGGCTGAGCCCCGGTGGCATAGTGGTTGTGCGCAGGACTGCGGCCCACTGGGACGGAAGTTCAATTCCAGCAGTGGGGCTGGGCTTCCTACTCCCACCACCGGAGAGCAGTGATTGCCCCCCCGCCACCCCCCCCAAAAAAAGAAAAAAAGAACCTTGTCCTAAGATTTTTAAATAACCATTAAATTTCTAGGAGTAACCTTTCAAAAGCTATGCCAATTCTAAGAAAAGTCCATTTTTTGCCATAATATATGTTTATTTTAAAAAGTTAAAATAGTGATAAGAAAATTGATGGTATTTCTAAAATCAGAAACTTTATTTTTCTTTTCTAGTTGGTGGTAGATTGGTTAGAGAGCATCGCCAAAGACGAGATCGGAGACTTTTCCGATAATATTGAATTTTATGCAAAATCAGTTTATTGGTAAGTCACTACACTTTGTTCTTACCGTTTTACTTTTTT
>PVJH01048402.1:0-10812 GCA_004026705.1 Nesogale talazaci | reverse complement strand
CGCCCCCCCCCCCCGCCAGCAGTGCAGCCCAAGAAAGGCCTGGCAAACCGCATCCACCAAGCTGCAGAAAGAAACCCGAGGGCTGCGGGCGTGGCTTCTTTCGGTGGCTGTCATGCCCTGGGGAGCGCTGTGGACATTCATATACAGGGCCTTGCTGTTCTGATGACTGGGCTGAGAGCTTTTAAATGGGGTGCCCTGGGGGCAGGCAAGGGGGTACAGGCGGCTTGGAGGGGGAGGTCCTGCGTCTCGTCCGATAGAGATGTTTCAGGAATGTCGGCAGCTAGGGTTCTGAGTGAGCTTTTCATGCGTAGCTGGCCAGGGGTTAGTCTCTACAGCCGGAGGTGCCTGAGTTAAAATTCCCTCCGCTAGCCTTGTTTCGGGTGGGAGAGAAACAGGACTTTCACGCCCAGGCGGTGACAGTCTCGGAAATGCACTTGGACAGTTTTACCCCATCCTGTAGGGGTACTGTGAATCGGTCTTGGTTCGGTGGCCACACGTTTGGTCTTTTGTTTTTTGTTTTGGTTTTTGTGGGGTTTTTTTTTGGGCATCACTGCCCTCTGGTGGGAGTGGGAGGCCCAGCCCTGCTCCTGGAGAGCCGCTGCTGGATTTGAACCCTCAAGGCAGTGGGCGGCAGTCCCGCACTCAACCACTAGGCCACCGGGGCTCAGCCCGCGTTTGGTCTTTTGCAGGCACGTTTCAGGAGCTCGGGTGGTGGAGTGGGTGCTCGATGGGCTGTAACCATAGGGTCAGTGGTTCAGACCCCCCAGCAGCTCCACAGCAGAGAGAGGAGGCTGGCTGCTGTCACAGAGATTTACGAGTCTCAGAAGCCCAACAGCTTGGTCTACTCTGCCCCACAGAGTGGCTGTCAGTCAGAATGGCTCCCTGGCGTGGGTTTGAATTTGATCAGTGGGCAGACGGACGGGGATGTCACTTGGAGGTTCAGGTGTGCCTGACCACAGTCAGGCAAGTTTTGAATGGTGAGTGAAGTGGGACATTGAAAAAGGAAGACTGAAGGAGAATGGTGGCCTTTGCTGTGTGACCACGAGGTGTCTAAGGGATCTGGTGTCCGGCATCAAAGACCTAAAAATTATATCATTATAGTGGGGGGGGGGAGTACAGATTGGGGGCCCAAAGCCCATCCATGGGTGAAGCGACATCCTCTTACAGAGGAGTTGCAGGGAGGAGATGAGCCAGTCTAGATAGAGTGTAGTAACAATGAAATATGCAACTTTCCTCTAGTTATCAAATTCTTCCTCCCACCCACTATCATGACCCCAATTCTACCAGACAGATCCAGCTAGACCAGGGGATGTACATTGGAGTCAGAAACATGGGGAATTTAGGATAGATGTTCCCTCAGGACGAGTGGTGGAAGTGGCGATACTGGGAGGGTGGAGGGATGGGAACCAACTTCAGGGACCTACGTATAACCTCCTCTCTGGGGCACGGGCAACAGGGAAGTGAGTGCAGGGACACATTGGACAGTGCATGATATGAAAAAGTAATAATTTGAAAATTATTTAGGGTTCATGGGGAGGATAAAAGGGAAATATGGGGTGCTGGCACTGGGGGCCTAGGTAGAGAGAGGATGTTTTGAGAGTGATGATGGCAACAAGTGTGCGAATGTGGCCTGCGTACAATTGAAGTGTGTATGGAACATGATGGGAGTTGTATGAGCCCCCCAATAAAATGATTTATAAAAAAGGGGGGAAGGTGGAAAGAAGAGCTTATACCAAGGACTCAAGCAGAAAATATTTGAAAATATGTGTATGAATGTGTTTGATTCAGACGATGTCCTGAGTGTTATAAGAGCTGTAAGAGCCCCCAATAAAATTACTGGGTGGGGGGTAAGAATGGTGGCCTTTGAATTGTGGTTCCGGCGAAGAGCATTGACAGTTCCATGGACTACCCGGAAGAAGTGTCTTGATGTCCTGCCAGGAGGCTCCTTAGAAGCAGGGAGGGTGGTCCGTCCGCACAACTGTCCTGATAACTGAGCCCATTGGTGCAGTCACTGTGGCCTTCCACAGTCCAGAGCTTCAGGAAGTACCATGTCCTCCCCCAGAGACTGGTGTCTCTTCACCATGTGACCAGAGTCTGTGAGATGACGTGTCCCTCTCCTCACCTCGGAGGAGCATTCTGGCTGGACTTGTTCCAAGACAGAGGCCTGTGTCCTTTTGGCAGTTCATGGTTCTTTCAAGATTCTTCCCCCTACCACCCCCCCCACACACACCCTAATTCAAATGTATCATCTCTTCCTTGGTCTTGTTGCTTCAATGTCCAGCTTTCCCACACACGGGAGGCGAATGAAGGCTCCCTGGTTTGGGGCGGGTGCAGCTGGGTCCTTAATATAACCCCCTTGCTTGTCAGCCCTTTAAAGGGGTCTTGGGGCAGCAGATTTCCCCAACGCAATGTGCCCTTTGAGCTCTCAACTGCTGCTTCCAGGAGCATCGATTGTGGATCCAGCAAGACAAAATCTTTGACCACTTCCACCTTTTCTCCATGGGTCATGGTGTTGCCTATTGGTCCACTGGGGAGGATTTGGGTCTTCTGGACCTTGAGGTGTCATCCGTCCCGAAGGCTGCAGTCCTCGATCTTCACCAGCAAGTGCTTCAGTTCCTCCTCGCTTTCAGCAAGTCAGGTGGTTCATCTGCATACTGCGAGGTGTTAACGAGCCTTGCTCCCATCCTGATGCCACGCCCTCCTTCCTATCATCCCGCTTCCTCTGATAATCTGCTCACATGATGACATCGATCGAATAAACCTGGCACAAACCTTTCTTGACTTAAAAGTCACGCAGCGGTCCCTTGTTCTGTTTGACCAACCGCCTCTTGAGTCAGGGACCACTTCTGCATAAGCACAATGGAGCACTCTAGAATGCCCGTTCTTCTCAAGGCTCTCAGTGCCTTGGCACAGTCCCTAAAACACTAGGGAACATTGTTCTGGGAATCTCTGCTTTGAGCCAAGATCCACCTGGTCTGAGCAATGAGGTCCCTTGTTGCACGTCATCCTCTGAATGCAGGCTGAACCTCTGCCAACTCTCTGGCAGTAGCGTACTGCTGTGACTGTAGTTGGATGATCTTCAGCAAAATTTCACTCACCTGCGACATCAATGCTTTTGCTCTAGACTTTGAGCAAAGTGCAGGGTCACTTTTCTTTGGAGTGGGCACAGATAGGGATCTCTTCCAGTGAAGGCTCTTCCAGGGGGATGTCTTCCCCCTATGCTGGCACAGAGGGAGTGTGTCCGGGGCTTCCCCAGCTTGCTGGAATGTTTCAGCTGGTGGTTCATCATGTCCTGGAGCTTTGTGTCCGGCTTTCAGTGCGGCCTGAACGTCTTCCTTTAGCACCACTCATTCTTGCTCGCAAGCTGCCACGTGACACGGTGGAAGGCCAACGAGTTCTTTTTGGTCCCAGTGACTCTGTATTCTTTTCATCTCCCTTTGATGAGGCCTGCATCATTCGACATTCTGCCCAGAGAGCCCTTCAATATTGCAGACAGAGTCTCGAGTTTCAGTTTATGATACGCTGAGTGTGTGCTGCCTTTAAGAGCTTCCAGTTTGAGACATTTCGGCTTTCTGACGTTAAGTCTTTGCCCATATCCTTGTAACATCTTACTTGGTCTTCTTGAGTTGCACAAAGATGGCGGCCAAGCGATGGCGGTGGGGGGGTAGGGGTGGGGAAGCTCCTCTGCCACCTGGGATTGACACGAGGCCAAATTGATTGAATGTAATGTTGTCATTGTCTTAAATTACTATTATCCTAGAAAAACACAACCCCGCTGCACACCTTTCCTGATTTTTTTTTGTTTTTTTTTTTTGGGGGGGGGCATCACGGCTCTCCGGTGGTGGGAGTAGGAGGCCCAGCCCCACTGTTGGAATTGAACCTCCGTCCCCGTGGGCCGCAGTCCCGCGCACAACCACGACGCCACCGGGGCTCAGCCCTACCTTTCCTGATTTTAAACCATGACATATTCCCTTGTTCTCTTCACACAGTTGATTCTTGATTCATGCATGCGTGGGGGTACTGCCCCCCCCCCCAAAAAAAAAAGGAATTGGTGTGGGTGAAGCAGAGCTTTGTAGTACACATTCCCCCCACTAGGCACACTTCAAGCAACTCGCTCCGAGTTAGTGTTTGTGCAACCAGTGGCATCACCTGGGAAGGTTCTCTCTGGTCACAGTGAACTTTTGGTGAAAGCCGTTTGCGGCTGTGACTTTTATTCCCTGCTTGGGAAAAATGCTGCAGAAACTTGTGATGCTGAATACGGCGCACCAGGACCGGGTTGTGGGAAAAACTCAAGCGTCTCTTACAAGATAACAAGGAGTGAAATGTCGATGGATGACAAACCTCATTCTGGACATCTGTCAACTTCCCGAAGGGACAAAGAATGTCGACTCTGTAGTGCATTTGGAGTTCGTTCCACCAGGTCAGACTGTTAATCAAGCTTGCTGTTAGAGGTTGTGAAATGATTGCGTCACAGTGTGGGACAAAATAGGCCGGATGTGTGGCCGATGGGGGACAGGTTTGACCACCATGACGGTATACTACTCACCGCTCCTCTGGGTTCCTGAGACGAACTCTTCCCAGAGAAGTAGAAAAAGCCTCGTCTTTCTCCCTCTGAGAGGCTGGCGCTTTCAAGCTGCCGACCTTGTGCTTAGCAGTCCATCCCATAGCACGTTAGGCCATCAAGACTCTGGTCCCAGGAGGAGGAGCCTGGGCCATTCCTTATGCCTGTCTATGACCAGCTCCTCCTCTCACCTCCTTTCCAAACCAAACCGAGCCCCCTGTCACCAGCTGCAGCTCATAGCAAACCTTGCGGGGTAAAGTAGGGCGGCCCAGGAAGGCTCTCCAAACTGTCAACAAATCTGTCTGGCAGCTGACTGCCAAAGGACAGTTGGTAGGTTTGAAAGGGCAACCTTTCATGAGCCGCTGGATGCTTTTGAATGGACACAGTGGCTGCATCGAGAGGCTCAAGCCTAAGGATCATGGTGAGGAGGGGGCAGGACTGGGCAGTGTTTCCTCCTGTTGTACATCGGGCCCCTATGAGTTTGAATGGACCTAGTGACACTAAACCACCAATGCCACCCCTCCCTTCCACTGGGTGCCCCTCCTCTCTGGCCTGGGCAGAGGACTATGATCTTCCCCTCCTCCATTCCACGCCCTATGCTCCTGGTGATACATCCAGAGGTAGGCGTATCCTGATGAGCTGTTGCTGTCCGTCTAGGGTGGACCCGGAGGCAGCTGCAGAGTGGAGGAGGCCGCAGGAGAACCCTTCCAGTTCCCCCTGCCTCCGTCCTGTCCTAGTCCCTGCCCACCTCGCCAGACCTCCCAGCAGGGCCCGGGAGGGGAAGATGTTTTTAGGAACAGATGGCTGCCTTCTTCGCCCAGCGCTCTGCCAGTTAATTAACGCCGCCTGTAATTAAACTTCCCACAAATTAGCTGTCAGCTACGCTAAAGGGAACCGTCCCTCCCAAATGCCACCTTGACTCACTGAATTGTGAGCTTTGTCGACAAAATAATTAAAGGGCGGAGGGCGGTAACCCTCCCCCCCCCCCCACCCGCCCCATATCACTAGCTGTGTCTGTGACCGAATGGCCCCAACCAAGATGTGGGCTTTTAACAAAGCCTCCCTCCCACCCAACCCCCCACCACCCAGAAAGGCAGCTTGGTTGAAGACCTACTGCATCCTAGCCCCTGTGCTGGGAGGTTTGGGGACACAGTGGCGGCCAGGATTGACATCGGCACTGCCTCTTTTGAAATTTGCGCCCTTGACATCAGTGCTAAAAAGGAAAGAAAATCAATCAAGTATTTACAGCTGGCTGAAGAGCTCTTCAGGCAGAGGGCATAGTCCGTGCAAAGGCCCTGGGGCAGGCAGGACGGGGTCTGGGGAGCTGAAGGAACAGTGAGGAGGCTCTTGTGGTTGGAATGGTGGGGGGGCGGGGCAGGAAGGGGAGAGAGATGGTAGCTGGGCAGGGAGGGGGAGGACTCTGGCTTTGACCCTGGGTGCTGGGAGCCCAGGAGGGGTGTGGCCAGTGGAGGTATTCAGGTGTTCACAAGCTCTCTCTGGCGGCTGCAGGGGAAATAGACTCTGTGGGTAGGGGCGGAGTCAGGACCACTATGGCTCAGTTGGTGATGGTCTAGGGGCGTGATGAGGGGGCTGAACCGGGTGGTGGCAGAGAAGAGGGGAGCAATAGGGTCAGGATTTGGGATTGATTCTGCAGTGATGAGATGGGTTGAGATGTCATGTGGGGGACAAGGCAAGAAAGCGTGGTGGACTCCCCACTTTGGGTCCCATCGAGTTCTGGCATCAGGAGCTGATTGTGAGTTCTCACAGACGCCTGGTTTCCCTGGAGCGAAACCTTTTCCAAAAAGAAAGTTCTGCTGGCGGGGCTCTGGGGAGAGCGGTGGATGGGGTTGTGGCCCCCAATGGTCAGCGAACTCCTGCTTCGAAGGTGGGGCTGAAAAGGAAGTGTTTCCATCAGAGGGACCAACTCATGCAATGGTCCTGTGGTTCAACCCTGCCCGGTGTGTTGCAGAAACAGTGAGGGGGTCTGTGGGAAGGGCCGGGGCCCCAGGGGAGACTGGCCATGTGAACCACAAACACGTCTGGCTGCAGAGGATCAAGGCCTGTCCCCTGGGGTCTGGGTAGAACCGTGGGACTGTCAGGGAGGGCCTTCAAGACTCAGGGGAGGCAGGCAAACCAAGCAACAGTCTCCCGTGTCCTACTGCCTCCCGTTATGTCCCAGTCCCAGGGCCTTGGCATGAATAACATCAGTGGTTCTCAACCTTCCAGAAACCCGTGACCCTTTAACACAGTTCCTCATGTTGTGGTGAGCCCCCCTCCCCATCATAAAATTATTTTCCTTGTTACTTTAGCACTGTAATTTTGCTACTATTATGAATGGGGTGACCCCTGTAAAAGGGTCATTCGACCCTCAAAGGGGTTGCGACCCACAGATGGAGAACCGCAGTTATACAGTCTGCAGATAGAGCCTGTCTTTCTTCACGCCTGCCCCTTGCTTATCTTTCAAGTCTTTGCTCCAGTGCCACCTCTTCCAGGAAGCCTCCCTGATGTGCTCCCTTCCCGCCACCCCCCCCCCCCCAGGCTGAGCCAGGTGCCACTTCTGGATCCCTGCCAGGCCTGTGGGCCACATTCCTGAGCACCCAGTGCTACTTCTCCACCCTGCATCTGCCTGTCTTCCTTCTCTGGCCTGTGGATCCCACGAGGTCACTGCTGGGCCCCAGGGCCTGGACCAGTTATTGGCTCAGTTCAATGGGGGTGGTTGTGAGGGGACCAGACTGCCAGCTACCGGGTCCCAAACTTACGGCCCAACCCAACCCACTTCTTGGGGGTTTGCTCCCAGAAAGATGAATGCAGATGCTTCCCTCTGATATCGCAGGCCTGGGTTCCAAGCAGCACCTTGGCTTAGAAAAACTGTCCGTGCTTTCCTGAAGAGGTAAGCAGGCACCTGCCATCCAACCCGGCAAGCCCGTGCCTAGGTGTTTCCCCAGGGGAAGCCGGCGCATATGTCCACCCAAAAGCCAGCGTGAAGGAGGCGGACGTGGGCAGCCGCTGGGATTCAGACCAGCCAAGTAGGAGAATTGAGCGAATGCCTGCCTGCAGGTGACTAGGTCAACAGACGGGTGGGCCTCCCCGCCCAGTAAACCAGGATGGACCCCGATACCCGTGACAACTTGGGGCGGGTCCCAAGCACACCGGGCTGAATGCAAAGGAGCCAGTCCTGGACCATGACATTGATAACGACTCCCCAGAATAGGCGGCGGAAGTGTGGCGTTGGGGATTTGAACGTATTCCCGGGGGGGGGGGGGGACGCAGGGGGAGAAGGGGAGGTGGCAGTGGCTGGGAGTGTGTGTATGTGCATGTGTGTGTGTCCAGGGACTCTTCCCAGAGGTGGGAGGCTCTGTACAAAGACAAGAACAGGGCCGGGAGAGCGAAGCTCCCCCCTGGGGTGCAACAGAAGGGGTTGCACCCCCACACCTCGGCCAGCCGACAGAACTGTACTTGAGAGCAGCACTCTTTTAAAAGAAAAACAAACAGGGCTGAGGCCCAGGTGGCGTAGTGGTTGTGCGCGGGACTGCGGCCCACTGGGACGGGGGTTCAATTCCAGCAGTGGGGCTGGGCCTCCTACCCCCATCGCCGGAGAGCAGTGATGCCCCCCCAAAAAAAACAAAAACAAACAAACAACTAAAAAGCAGACGGGGAACAAAAACCTCAGTGTGTTAAATAAAGCCAGCGTGTCTCAAATTCTCAAGCTTCCCTTCCTTGCCTCCCCTCATTCTCAAGCTTCCCCCCCTTGCCTCCCCTCATCGTGGGCTCTGGCCCTCCCCTACCCCACCCCTCCCCTCCCCTCCCCTCTCCTCCCGGGGCTGCGGGTGATAGCTGTCTACACTGCCGGGCATGTCACCGGTGGTGCCCGCGCGCACGCTGGCTCCACAGAAGTTGCGGCTCCCTGGGAAAGTGAAGGGGACAGGGACACAGGCAGGCTCAAGGAGGCCCGCAATTGTTCCGGAGAAGAAAAAAGAAATCCATTAGAATGATTACGGGGAGAAGCTGGGGTGGGGGAGGGCTGCATAAAACAAAGGGCCGGTGGCGGCGGCGATGGTGGGGAGTGAATCATGTTTGCTGAATTCACATGGCTGCGAACACCAAGGCCCAGCTCCGGCCCCTTCTGGAGCTCCCGGTGAATAAACGAGTGAACCAGGTCCTTCGGAGGGGAGGCACCCCCTCCGCCCCCCCCCTCCAGCGCCTGTCAGCCTTCCTGCTCTGCGGCCGCAGCCGCTGGGGAACCCGGCCTGGCTGCCAGCAAGCTGCGAGCCTCGGCCTCCCCCTTGCCACCGCCAAGCGGCCACGGCGAGCAGGGGGGCGGGGGGCAGACGCCGTCCGGCCAGCGCCAGATGGCCAGCTCCCGCTCGCTGCCCGGTCCCCCGAGAGCCCGCGGGCCGGGGTCCGGTTCCACGCCGCCGATCCCCCCCCCCCCCCCGCCGCCAGAGACTGGCGCGCGCAGGGGACGCCCCGCGAATGTTCCCGTCGTCTGGAATGGGCAACCCCGAGGTCTTCGAATGTTGGGGTCTTCCTTGTTCATGCAGGAGGATGGGGGGGGGCGGGGGGCGGACCCAGCGAGGGAAAGGAAGGGTCGGGGTTGCAGATCATGTCGTTGTTTTTGCAAGGGCCTGGACCCAGGGAGGGGCAGATCTCGCAGGAAGGGGGCAGGGAAGAGGGCGCAAGGGTCTTTGAAACATCCCCCCCACCCCCACTCCGGGAGGGGGGTGTGGGTCTGTGTCTGAGCCAGCCCAGGGCCCCCACGAGGCCCCCACCTTGCTGGGAGCGAGCAGAAACCGGCCTCGGGAACGGCAAATAGGAATGCGAAGGGAACGCATTACCTCATCAGGCGGCGCAGCCATTGGCTGTGGGCTCCTGGTGGGCGGGACCTAGGGGCTCGCTCCCGGGGATTGAAAGGGAGTTGTTGGCGCTTGCGAAGCCCGGGGGGTCTCGGGGAAGAATGAGAAGAGAATGGAGGAGGGGCGGGAAGGAGCTTCGCTATCTGGGGAATTTCCTGTATCTGAGGCGCGGTGAGGGAGGGGGGGTGTCTCTATATGCGGATCGACTTCCACGCACGTCCCTCGACTGCCCAGCCCGTCTGATCTTGGGAGATGGCAGAAACAGGGGTGGTCTTCCTCCCCCTCCCGACCTCTCTGCCCCGGGTCAGTCTCAGCTAAATTAGAACCTCCCCCCTTGGGACCTTCCCCGCCCCCCCCCTGCCCCATCCCCCCCCCCCCATCCCAACTCCTTCACAAATTTAGGGTCCCCAGAGCCCTGCAGAAGGCCACTCACCCCGCAACCAGCCCCCACCCCCAGCAAATGTGACCGGAGTGTGCCAATGTGGGCCGGGGGTGGGTGGGTGGGCTTCGGGAGGGGGCTCTTGATGACTGAGCCACCACCACGTTAACTCATCGCAGGGTGTTGGATGCCAGGTCACTGCCAGCCTGGCACACAAGGGTGGCCCTTCTGGGAGTCCATTTCCCGCTGTGTGAATTGGAGGGACCAGAAGTCCCACAGCTGATGGGTGCTGTACCAGGCACGGTCCCGGACACCAGGATGTAAGGTAGGCCTGACCCAGCGTCCTGGACGTTCAGGTTCAAGGAGGAAATGCAGACAGGCAGCTTAGGTTAAAAAAAAAAAAAGTCATTGCAGAGAGTCAGGGTGCCAAGCAGGACTGAACCATCAAAGAGGGCTTCCTGGAGGAGGTGACATGTAGGCGGAATAAAAAGAAATCGCTAGAAGATCTAGGGTACACATATTCCAAGTGGAGGGCACAGCCTGTGCAAAGGCCCTGGGGCAGGATTGGGGCTCAAGAGTTGGTGGAACAGTGACAAGCTGTGTAGTCGGAGAAATCCAGGGGGACAGTGGAGGAGAGGGCAGACAGGGCAGGGTCCTTGGGGGCTGTGGAGAGGACTCTGGTTTTGACCCCAAGGAGAAGGGGGCCCTGGAGGGATGTGGCCAAAGGAGAGACAGGCAGGGCGCCCTCTGGTCTCTATGGGAAGAATAAGCTGTGGCTGTGCGGAGTGGGTGGAGCCAGGGACCAGGGCGGGTCCTCGGAGAAAACTAGAGTTCAGATTCCTTGGAGGGTGAAATGAATAGTTTCATTTGAGCTGCGCTGGGAGGTCATCTGATTTGTGCACACAACTTGGCACGCAGTCGAGTCTCAAAAATGAACAGGCACGCTGAAGCCTCAGGATGTTGGGTTAGCTTCTTCTGCTAGCCCCCATGCCCTCAGGCCCAGCCCCAGCCCCAGCCCC
>PVJH01048401.1:0-10811 GCA_004026705.1 Nesogale talazaci | reverse complement strand
CATTCTGATCCCCTCCAGGCCCTGCTCCTTCTTGAAAAGCCTGGATAAAGAAACAACTTGCCAGATGCTCTAAAGCTAATGAGAGGAAGTGAGTACAGAGAGGAAGTGAGCATTATTACTTTACTACTTCCACTTAAGGTCGTAGCAGCCACCTCTTTTCTCCATGTGTTTTGTGTTTCAGGCAAAGGCACTCTTGACACCCCATGTCTTAAAATTAATCCAAAGAACATCTTAAGTACCTCACATTCACTTTCTGACCACCGCACTGCCAAAGGGAAATCCAAGAGGACAGAAAAAAACCAGAGCTCTGAGCGATCTCCTTGGTAATCCAGAAAGGCAGCAAATAGCAAGTGATGGAAAAAAATAGATAAAACATACACAATGAATAGATTGGAACAGACACAAAGGGTAAAGAAGATGAAAGGAAATTGAGGAAAGAACTAGGAGGCAAAAGATATTTATAGAGTTATCCATATAGGCATGTAGGTATGTAGATATATTAATTTATACTGATAGGTATATAGGTCAATGTACATATATTTGTATATTAAGTATTAAAGAGAGCAGATGGATGTTGGGTCTCTATTCAAGTGCTACCTAAACACAAAAAACTTTGTTCTAATAACCTGGCACTCTTTGATAGTCACCATCCCAATCCGCTCACTGAGGGCAAATTGGGTGCATAAGCAAATGGGTTGAAGAAAGCCTATGATGCCCAGCTATCCAAAGATAAAGCTCCTGGGGTCTTAGAGGATTGAAATTAAACAAATAGTCATCTAGCAGGAAAGCAACAACGCACACATGAAAGAAGCACACCAGCAAGTATGATCATGAGGTGTCAAGAGGATCAGGTATCAAAAAACCCCAAACAAAATATTATAGCCAGGGCTGAGACCCAGTGGCATAGTGGTTGTGCGCGAAACTGCGGCCCACTGGGATAGAGGTTCAATTCCAGCAGCGGCTCCACAGGAGCAAAGGCTGAGCCTCCTACTCCCACCACCTGAGGGCAGTGATGCCCTCCCAAACCCAAACAAACAAAAAGCAAAAACAACCCATTATAGCCATGTAAACGAGGGTGGCAAGGGTTGGAGTAGAGACTCAAAGCTCATATGCAGACAAGCGGACATCCCTTTACAGAAAGATCATGAGGAAGGGATGATTCAACCAGGGTATAGGGTAGCACTGACAGAACACACACATTCCTCTAGTTCTTGAATGCTTCTTCTGTCCCCCACTGTAATGAGCCAGTTTTATCTTACAAATCCAGGTAGACCAGAGTACACACATTGATACCAAAAAAAAGCTCTCAATGCAAAGAAGCCAGGACAGATAAAACCCTCAGGAACAGAGCTGTGAGCAGCAATATCATGAAGGGCAGAGGAGGGGAGAACGGAGCACATGTTTGTAAATGTAATCCCCCACCATGTAATCCCCCACCCCAGGGGGACAAACAATAGAAATGTGTGTGATATATGACATAACAATAATAATATATAATTGATCAAGGATTAATGAGAGTGGGGAGGGAGGGGGGGAAAGAGGAGTTGATACCAAGGGTTCAAGTAGGAAAAACTGTTTTAGAAATGATGATGTCAACACATGTACAAGTGTGCTAAATACAACTGAATCATACATTGTTATAAGATCTACAAGAGCCCCCCAATAAAATGATTAATAATTTAAAAAAGAATTAGACATGGAAAGAAAACAAGGAAATTTATTTTTAAATAGGAATTTTTAAAAAAAAAATAAAGGATAAGTACTGAGAGGAACTCCCTCAAGAACAGGATATGCAGTTAAGAGCCCTCTCCTTTACTCTCCCCAGTTCTGGCCTGAGGGATCAACAAAGGACCTCTCCTGACTTTACCAGACAGCCTTTGGCAAAGTTTTTGCAGAAGTTACTGTTTATGTTATCTCATTCATTGTAAGAACCAAACCCCTACCAACTTGATACACAAAAATGAATCATGTATGGCTTTGGGGATCCAGACAGCCTGGAGAGTGGGTCAGCTTGTGTCCTGTCTCTCTTGTCTGATGCAGAAGTCAAATAAAATGTTGTTTTCTCCTCACTATGATAATCTTGTGATGGTTTTCCCCAGGGTAGGCTAGAGGGAAAGTCTCTAGGGAAAAAAGATCAAGAACAACAAATTATTTAAACATAGAGTCTTCCATTAAAATGATATATTATGAAAGGGGAAAAGGGGATGAATAATTATTATAACAAGTACATATCTTCCAGAATTTATAAAAAAGAGATTAGACTATATCTGCTATGCATTATCTGCCTTTCTCCAATAACCCGTGTTTTTTTTTTACTTCCCTTTTTCTTTTTAATGTTCTAGATGGGAAGAGGAATAAGTGATCAGACAGATTTAGATTTTGCAAACTGCGGCACTGATGAAAGTGCAATTGAGATGCATTGTTAAGAAAGAATCCCAACACGCAATGTGTCATTTCCTTTGCACGCACGTAAAACAGATGCTGAAATACTATGCAATAAAGATTTTAGGCTTCATTTGGGAAGAGACAGAAGTGGATTAATCAGTGCTGTCTTCCTTAGGACTCTCGGTAAAATAGACTTATTTTAATATTTTAGCCAGAATTGTCTTTATTGGTTGGTTATATTTAAATATATATGATATTTGTATGTGTATGTGTATATTTGTGTGCTTCTGTGTGTATACATCTAGGTATCTACATGCATGCAAATATAAAACCAAAATCCAAACACGTGGCCATTGAGTCAATTGATTCATAACAATTCAACAATAACATGAGAGAAGACTTCAAAAAGTTCATGAAAAAAATTGATCTAGGTGATAATGGAATTTTCTCATGAGCTTTTTGAAGGTCCCTCATACTACTACCACAATGAATAATTTCAAATATAAAAATTAATTTTCTGGTAGAACATTTTTGTGTGAATAGTTATAGTTAATATTTATAAAAGTTAATGGAAATATTACATTATTTTTAATGTGTGCTTTTATGAATTTTTTGAAGCTCCTAATATATGATATGCACTAAATAGTTGGTAGTTTCAATTAACAATATATTTTCTTCATATAATCATGTATGTTTTATTCTTTATATTGAATTTATTCAAAATATGATACATGCTACTGTTATTTTCCTTAATTTTTATGTACCACAGTGGTCCTTAGCCTATTTAGTTTTTAACAGTGATTTGCTCATAAAGCAAATATTATTCGGGCCTCTACAATATGGACTTTACCTAACAGCCTGTGGGAGAGGGATGCAAAAACAAAACTCACTGTCATTGGGTCAGTTCCGACTTGCCGCCACCCTGCAGAATTGGGTACAATTTCTTCTGTGGCCTTCTGAGACTGCAACTCTTTATGGGACTAACAAGTATCCTTTTTCTCCTGCAGACATGGTGAGTACAAACTCTTGACCTTGTTACTCGTAGCCTAAGGCCACCAGGGCTCCTCTGAGAGAGGGATACCAGGACTAACAATGAGGCATATATCCAAATATAATTTGAGCACCTGGAGTGCCATGAAAGTACTTCAGATAATCTGTATAGGGATAGATGAAAGGCCAACATTGTTTTTACGGCATCCTCATAGAGAAGTTAGAATTTAGGCTGATCTTGAAGAATGGGTCGGAACACTGGTGGCAGGCATACTTTTTGTGGGGCTGTAATTTGAAAGGTTAATTCATGAAATAACGGAAGCAAGACAGGGATCTCTATACTGACACAGCAGTGCCATCCTGTCCTATAGTCTCGCTCTGAGTCAGAATCAATCAATGGACGTGAGTAAGATTTACACATGAAATGGGACCTGTCATCTCATTGGTCATGAAAATATAGTCATGGAATGGTCATAGAACCAACAGCATGAATATTGTATACAACTAGTCAGAGCTGAGAACCTGGAATGACATTGAGTTTAAATCCAAGGTGATTTCTTTCCTGATTTGATAGCATGAACCAATCAAACTAGCTTTGATTTTTGGTTTCCAAAACTAAAACTTGGAAAACAGTATGGTGTATTATCCTGAGTTCTTAGGATAGAATAAAAAAATTCTATATTTATTCTTTTATTTCATTCTTTAATTATGGGGTTAATGTGTTGCTGATTCTTCTCTTTTTACTGCACAATTCACAACATTACTTTTTTAATCATAGAACTTATATAAGTTATTGTTATATTTTATTACATCAAGGAACTATAATTCAAAGAGATTAAGGATTCAGCCAGTGTCACAGGTAAAACTGAGAACATTTCCAGCCTATTTCAAACTCTAAGATGTACGCGTTCTTCTTCACTCCCAAGGCTAAGCATCAGCCATATCAGCACAACGTGCACATGCCTATTTCTTACGGTAGTCTCTCTGACAGATATCTTCAGTGCAAAGCTATTTGTTCTGCATATGAGTTTATTTTGCACATAAGGTGGTATCTTATATACACTTTACCCGGTTTATGAAATTGAAACTTCGTAAGGGAAAGTTTTTTTATCAAGTGAATAGATACTCCAAATTTTAGATATGAAGTAAACCTTATATGTACGATGACCAATATGAAAAGGAAATAATATTCAAACAAAGAATGAATATCAAAGATGAAAAGTAGTCCCCCCAAATCAAAAAAAAACCTCAGATAAAAGAAACAAAACAAAAATTAAAAGCAAAACATACATACATAAAGGAAAAAGAAAAGAAGCTACACAGTAAACATCTTCGACATTAAAGAATTTATTCACATATATAGAAAAATAAGATCCTATGCAGATGTAAAAAAATCATGAGTAAACAGCAATCTGAGAAGAAAAATGAACAATAAACAACTACATACTGTAATAATAAATCATGTTGATCTATGTAGTAAAATATTATACTTCCCAAAGAGTGGAGTGATAAAAGAGATCCTTTATAGGAAAATGACTAAATCTCCCTGCCATCGACCCTGACTCACAGAAACTCCACAGTGCAGAGAACAAATGCTCCTGTGAGTTTCCTAGATATTGAAATGATGGGTGTGAACAGTCTCATTTCTCCCTTGCAGAGTAGCTGGTGGGTTCAAACCAACAACCCCATGGCTAACAGTTCAGTGCATCACCCTCTATGTAATACTCTCAGATACATAAATATGGGGTATATTTGATGAGTGGTTTCACTGGCCAACACACATCATGGTACCTCAAAAGTTAGACTTGTTTCTGGATATATCTGGCATGCTCATTCCAAAAATGGCACCAGTTCCCCCTATCTACTCTAGTTTTTGAGACACAGAGAATATGCCAGAAACCACTTGTAACTCTGCTTACTCATGAAAAAGAAAAGGATATTTCCATGTCGTGTTAGCCTGATGGAGGAAGAACACACTGACCTTATTTAAATTAGTTTGTGCTGTACTGATTATTTTGGTCAAGTAATACTTTACTTGGTATCCTAGGATCAAAAAATATATTTGAAGAGTGCAATTTATGTGAGCTCAGAAATGAGTATCAGGCAGTTTCCATTTGTTATCTTAAAAAGGGAGCCAGAAATTAGTCACTGTACAATAAATACAGCCCTAATGGTATCATGAGTGAGTTAGGCATTTTGACTGCTAACCACAAGGTCAGCTACTGGAACCCACAATTCACAATGCAAGGGAAAGATGAGACTTCCTCCTTCATAAAGATTTACAGTCTCAGCAACCCACGGAAGTGCCCCTCTGCCTGTGTGGTTACTATGAATCACAATTGACCGACTAGCCATGAACTTGCTGTAGTAGTCAAATATTCTGAAACCCAAAATGAGTCTGTAAGAGTCAAACCACTTTATTAAAAATAAAATATTCCATTTTTGTTCTAAAATGACAGATTCCCCTGTGCACAGGAACTCTTAAAAGTTCCAATTTTTCTTAGAAATAAGTTTGAAGCCAATTTTACCTCTGAATTATTTAGCATTACTTATCCTTTGACTCCTATACATTAAAATGTGCACTGAAATATTTACTTTGGAATTTGAAAAATGAAAATTAGAACTTCAAAATTTGATGAAAATTGCTGTGAAGTCACATTTTTGACATTCTGAATTGTCTCACACTTTCTCTTTTTATTTTCCAGTATTCAACTTGTAGTCTTTGTGTATATTCCAGAGAGAAAAACCCATTGCAATTTAACCGATTGTAATTAATAGTAGCCTATAGTACTGGGAAGATCTGCCCTTTGAGTTTCCAAAACATTCAGACTTCAGAGTGACTAGTGGGTTTGAACCACGAACCATATAATTGGCAGGCTAAAGTGTAACTAACTAGCCACTCTGGGTCCATATACAGCTTCCCTGGAATGTCTCATTATAGCTATTTTTTCCTAAATATTTCTTACCTTTTTTGTTTGATCTTGTAATTTGGAGGTCTGAGTTCATCTCATATTTAAAACTAGGTTGATAAATTAATAAATTAGTATAACAATAGCTGAAAGGATAGTAGAACTCCATATTTAAAAACTTAAACTGATGTGACCTAGCCAATGCAATTGGAATCAGCACCCCCAAATAACCAACAGGAACAAGACTAAAGACCAACTTGGGGAAAATAATTGTTGAGCTGTGTCATACATAATGATTACGTGTTTGACTGCTTGCTAACATGGTAGCAGTGCAAATCCACTCAGAATAGCCTCTATAGAAATATGTCAATATACTCCCCCCCACACTCCCAACCAACAAACAAGCCATATTGCCTTGAAAATCATATGGAGCATTCCTACTATGTAACTGAGGGATTCCCATGAGTTGAATAAACTCAAGGGCAAGTAACAAGAAGTAACAACCACTATGAACTTGAAGACATTGCACAGAGGGAAAATATTGGTACAATTTTAAGGGATATGCAAAATATCAATATTGTACACTATTAGATCAACTATTTATGTGACAATTAGGTATAAACACTTGAGTCTCATATAAAGAACAAAGACACTCTTTCATGTGTTAGAAGGATGGAATGAGAAATGTTGTCCCAAGTGACCTGTAGTAATTTTACAGTGCTTGAATAATAAAAGCAGAAGAAAATAAAGATAGTCTTAAGCAAGTTAACACTGAAGTCTTTCATTATAATTTTCTACTTACAGCTTCTATAAACTTTCACCTACTTTTATGAAAGGCTCATAGGGCAGAGAGGTGTTACACTTCTTTTGATAAAGTGCTTTTAATAAATAATCCAAACTCAAAAGATTTCACAGTCCTTCCTCAGTGCATTGACATAGTAAAGGAAATTCAATTTTAGGTCAAGTTCGGGTGTTTTTGTAACTTTGGAAATGTTATCTAAAAGTACGTGTCTACTGTTTGCAAGTTGTTACCGGAGTCTTTAGTTCTTATTTATCCCCTCATACTAAAAAACTGGAATGCTGATAATAATCCAGGGCTGAACTCATGTGATAAAAGTGATGACTTTTGAGACATGGTGAGGCAAATGTTCTGTTTTCAGAGAGTTGTTGCAGTGAGCCCTCAAGCTGGTTGCATCCCACGGTGACCTCTGAACAGTAGAATAATCAGCTCTCTCGTTTGGAGCCGTCCTCACCACTGTACACTTGGGTCCATTGGTGCAGGGCTGTCGATCCATGATCCGCTTCCCTGCAGGTCTTCCTCTCTTGCACTGACTCTCTCCCAAGCATGCTGTCCTTGCCAGGACCTGGTCTCTGCTCATAAAGCGTGCAAGACAACTTTCTCCATCCTTGCTTCTAAGGAGACTTCTGAACTTCTTGCATGGCAGGCTTGTTTATTCTCCTGCAGTCCAAAGTACTTCTGATATCCCCCCCCCATTATTCCCCCATGATTCCCCACGCCTGTTATTCAAATAATTCAAAGAAAATAATTTTATTTTCCTGTGAGTAGAAGAACTTTAAAAGTTTTTCACAGGAATGAAATATAATTCCTTCTATTGAGGCATAACCCCAGATACAAATTACAGTAATCTTGTAAAATACTCTGCCTTTTAGCATAGTGTTTTTGGTCATATATTTATTCAAATATATATAATGGATACCACTAAGTACTTGGAACTGCTGCTATCATTGAACTAAAGAGGTAAGTCCTATGCTAGGAATCTAGTCTAACTAGGGTGACAGGAGATGAACAATCAACAAAATGATAAATCAGGGCAATGCATTTTTTGTTAGATGAAAATGGAGTTCTTGAAGAAGCATCAATTCAGGAAGGGGAAGTGGAAGTGAAAAGAGGTAGCTATAAATTTAAACAAGGCTCAAGCAAGGTCAGTGACGGTCCCATTAGGCGTCCAATGCTTAGCCTACTATGCTGACAAGACTCTTTCAAATGGCTACCCAACGCATACGGGTTTAGTCTAGAACTAGGAGCTGTGGAAACCGAGCCTAGGTTTTGAATAGGACATGATACGATCTGACTTGCTTTCTAAGAGAACAAAGCTGGAGGTTCTGGGGAGATTGAAGAGCAGTAGTCCAAGTGAAGCAAGAAGACCAGGTTTAAAGACTGGATTTGATGTGTCCCACCCTTCCCCTCCACATATTTGTTGAATTTCTAGCCCTTCTCCCTCAGGATGTGATCCTATTTGAAACTAGAGACTGTGTGGTATCTTCATGAAATACCAGCGTGGGGTAGATAAAAACTGAATTATTTCTCATGGATAACCCACTGCCAGGTCAATTGCTACACACAGGCATCCTGTAGGATGGGTACGACAATTCCCTGGGGGTTCTGTGACTGCACATCTCTACATAAGCAGATAGTCCCACCTTTGTCCCATGAAGAGGCTGAGGGATTTGAGCCACCCACCTTGCAATTAATAGCCACAGGCAATTGAGGCCAAAAGGGTTCCAAGGTATAAAAAGACCAGAAGAGATGTGGAAGTCCCTCACAGGGGGGAAGAAAGATAGGCAAAAATATAGTTGCAGCTACAAGGCTAGAAATGCTAAGGGCTGTTAACAGAGGATGAAATTGTTAAAAAAAAAATGAATGGGAGGACTTTCCCCTAGAACCAGGCTTAAGTTTGAATTGAAGTCTCCTGAACTACATAAAAATTAAATTTCCATTCTTTAAAAAGTCACTGACTTGGGGTAGTCCTATTCTAGCATCAGTAGGTAACCAAGACTGCCAATGAGAGGAGCGTTATGATAGGGTAGGTGCCAATTGTATGATGGCACTTTGGTGAGGATGGCAATGAGGGTCGGAAGGGCAATAAAAAGGGCTGAGATTTTATGTGGCACTTGAAAACCAGCAGCTTTTGACAAGACATTGGGCTTGTCGGATGGGGCAATGAGTGTGCAAGGTGGCCAAGAAAGAGTCCTAGTTTTGTGCTTTATTAGAAATAGTATTAGTTTTAATATGAGAAGCTCTGAAAAGAAAGACAACCCAGAAAAATAAGAAAAGAAAACAGCTTACATTTGCCATTTTTCCTATTCTAATAAGGAGACGGCTTTTTTTCTTTTTAAATTAATAAGCAGACACTGTGGCAAAGCACAAATTGGCTCATGAATATGTTTTTAAAAACTTATTCTAGAACCCTTGATAAAAGACCACAGGAAATTTGTACCAAGTTTTATGTAATTATTTGTTCTAAAAGCTTTTTTCCTCCCAGCTACGTAGTTGTTTCCTCTCACTTTGGAAAATAATTTTAGCCTAAAAAAAAAACCAGGAAGGTTATTCTCTCCTCTTTTTCTGAAAAATCACACACAAATACAAATCTACCTATAGAAAGATACCTAAGTAGGTTCTGCACAAGTAAGTCTTTTAATGTTAAAATTAAAACTGTGGACGAGTTGAACATTGCCATACCGGGTTGTGGCTGTACTTTCTAATTAACTCTGACTCATTACAAAACAACAGACAAACCTTTCATTGTTAACAAGATGATTCCAAATCATAGCTTCCTGAGAGGAGAGAGTGAACCAACCCATAGCTTTTCCTGGGTTGTTGTTATTATAACAAGTAGATCTCCTGGCCAGGTCTCTCTCACAAAAGACTAGTGAATTCAAGCCTTTGACCTTTCGCTTAAAAGCCAGTGCTTCACTGTTACAACAGCAGGGCTCCTAAATACGTATAATCATCCAAAGCACACCAGTCACTCTGCCACACAGGTGAGTCCTACCTCCATGGCCACAGAGGGTGGTTGCAATACTGTGAACCTCTACACCAGGAGTTCGCAATCTTCCTCTTGTCACGACGCTTTCATACACTGCGTCACTCTGTGGTGACTCCCAACCATAAAATTATTTTTGTTGCTACTTCCTAACTGTAATTCTGTGACCGTTATGGATCACAATGTAAATATCTGATATGCAGGGTCTATTTTCATTGTTACAGTTGAACATAATTAAACATAATTAAAGCATAGTGATTAATCACAAAACAACATGGACTTATATATTGTGAAATATTTATGTATGTTCCAATGGTCTTACGTGACCCTTGTGAAGGGGTCACAAGACACAGGTCGACAACCACTGCTCTTCAGGAATATGTAAGTGTCTTTCATAGGGGGACTGGCACTTTCTGACTACTAACTTGGAGGTTAGTAGCCTATCTAACTCTTTGTGCTATCAGGGTTCCTCGGGACAAATGGCATACATGTATATATAAGTTTAACCCATTCATTGTCCTTATAATTGAATGCTAATAGCAAATTCCAATTGATATATAGCACCAAAAAATGTGAAGACTTTATTTTCCTACTTTTGTTTTTATTCTTGGTAGAAGTATGGCGCTGTGGGATAAATTTCCTGACCTGCAAGAGGAAGCTGATAGCTGCTCAGAATCTGTGAAATTTGATGCTCATTCAATGACAGCTTTCCTTCTGCAGAGTAAGTGGGGGGGGGGGGGGG